>CM031958.1:15440977-15500977 GCA_018749465.1 Paracanthobrama guichenoti | reverse complement strand
TATGTACCAAAATACATCAAATAAGGAGCAGACCAAAACACTGTATTTATTTCCCAGGCCCTCAGTGTTTGCATATAATTCTCACGCCAGTGTTTATATTGATACTATGGTTCCAAGGGAAACAAAGCAGTGGCTGACTCACAGTAAGACACAACAACATAAGAAATGCCAGCACAGCCTGTAATCACTGCTGTAACAAGGTTGTTATCATCAGCAATATTGTGTTTGATAATGTAAGACTGAATCTGGGCCAGCTCTGTAGTTCCTGAGAATTATATGCAAAATATGTTCCTGAGAAGTTTTTTTTTTTTTAATATTACCACATCTGAGACATTCCCGTCAGCCCTACCTGGAGCCAGACATCACAGTGAAACCAACTTCAGCTTCCTTAGAACAGGTTATAGTGTGGCCTAAACTGTGCATATTGGTATTTAAAACACAAAAAATACATTTTAAATAACATATAATTACTTGATCCCGCAGGGTTGCTGGGCGCTCCCTTAGAGATAGGGTGAGAAGCTCAGTTACTCGGGAGGAGCTCAGAGTAGAGCCGTTGCTCCTCCACATCGAGAGGAGCCAGTTGAGGTGGCTCGGGCATCTATTTCGGATGCCTCCTGGACGCCTTCCCGGGAGGTGTTTGGGCATGTCCCACCGAGGAGGCCCCGGGAAGACCTAGGACACGCTGGAGGGATTATGTCTCCCGGCTGGCCTGGGAACGCCTCGGGGTTCCCCCGGAAGAGCTGGAGGAAGTGGCTAGGGAGAGGGAAGTCTGGCCGTCTCTGCTTAGACTGTTGCCCCCGCGACCCGGTCCCGGATAAGCGGAAGATAATGGATGGATGGATAATTACTTGAATAAGAGTATTAAAGTATTCAGTGAAATTAACGTTGACCAAATATGGTGCATATGACCATAGATTGACTCAGTTATTAACAAATTTAGAATCCTTAACCCTGTAAATAACACTGATTATCTCTTCATCACGGCACCTGTTAGTGAGTGGGATATATTAGGCAGCAAGTGAACATTTTGTCCTCAAAGTTGATGTGTTAGAAGCAGGAAAAATGGGCAAGCGTAAGGATTTGAGCGAGTTTGACAAGGGCCAAATTGTGATGGCTAGACGTCAGAGCATCTCCTTACAGTTCTTGTGGGGCAGGATAATGCGCCCTGCCACGAAGCAAAAATGGTTCAGGAATGGTTTTGAAATAGTTTGAGGTGTTGCCTTGGCCTCCAAATTCCCCAGATCTCAATCCAATCGAGCATCTGTGGGATGTGCTGAACAAACCAGTCCGATCCACGGAGGCCCTGCTGCTAACATCTTGTTGCCAGATACCACAGCACACCTTCAGGGGTCTAGTGGAGTCCATGCCTCAATGGGTCAGGACTGTTCTGGCAGCAAAAGTGGGACCAACACAGTATTAGGAAGGTGGTCATGTTATGCATGATAGGTGTATAATGCAATGCAATACAATGATGACTGAGACAATACAAATGCAATACAAATAAACATTCCTCAAAAGATTTTTCTAAAAAACTTATGTATGGATAATCAAGTGAATCAAAGTTGCTTCAGTGCAGTGTGTGCTTATCTTGAAATATTACTATAAAAGTTATTCTTTATAAAAACTAGGTGGCTAGTTTTAGATTTATACTAAAAGGCCTTTTACTTGCTTAAAAATGATAAATTATCAATCAGAGGGCAGAATTAGGCAAGTGGAAGCTGTAGAAATGTGTTATGCTATGAGTATCAAACATGATATTGTTGGCTTTATAGGGTTAAGACAGATCGATTTTGATTGTTTTGGTTTATACTGTTGGCAAATCTCTTCAAAGAGTGAATTCTGAAATAGAATATCTGAGATTAAAACAAATAACCAACTGCAAATGGTAACAAACTACATTTTAACTACATGTATACAAGTGTGTTCAGGCATCAACACACTTATGATGCAAAAATCAGGCATCATTAAACTAACAGCATCATATATTAGTTTAGTTTTTTCTACTTCCTGTAATACATTAGCATCCTTTCCTTCTGTTTTCCTTGTATTAAGTAAAAACTCCCTATATGTTAGAATGAGGAAGAAACCTCGAGAAGCTGGGGGAGTCAAGCTCTTCTGGTGTAGCACATATTTAAATAAAAGTCTAAAAGCCAAAGTGTAACACCACCACTCACACATGTTTTTTTGTGGTTTTTTGTTACATTTGTATGTATGTGCAAGTGAGTATATGAAGGGGCCATGAGCAATGCTCTGTGTAAATGGCATATATGTGTGAATTATACCACAATAGTGCAGTTATAACATATATTTACACATATACTGTATAAATATATATATTAAAAAAAAACATGATGTATATCACTTTATTTTATAAAACCTATTTAGTTTGAATTCATTTTTAGTACATTTAAATAATACATATTATATTTTGTTATCTTAAACCTCCAAAATGTCAGGTGGTGAACTGTTTAAAACTTAAATTAAAAACTTTATATTTTTATATTTTATTTTATAAAATTAAATACAGTAGTTTTAAAGCTGTTGAGATAATTGAAAAACTTTTGTCCAGCAATTTGTACATTCTCAAATGTGTCTCTGGCCCACAAGACCAGTCATAAGTCGCATGGGTATATTTGTGGCAATAGCCAGCAATACATTGTATGGGTCAAAATTATAGATCTTTCTTTTATGCCAAAAATAATTAGGGTATTAAGTAAAGATCATGTTCCGTGAAGATATTTTGTAAATTTCCTACTGTAAATATATCAAATTTATTAGTAGTAGTAATTTACATTGCTAAGGACCTTGGACAACTTTAAAGGTGATTTTCTCAATAATTAGATTTTTTTGCACACTCAGATTCCAGATATTCAAATAGTTGTATCTCAGCCAAATATTGTCCTATCCTAACAAACCATACATCTGTGGAAAGCTAATGTATTTGGTTTTTCAGATAACATTTCTCAAAAAATCTACCCTTATGACTGGTTTTGTGGTCCAGGGTCACAAATGTCAGGGTGGCACAACTGCAAACATGGCTCTTTTATGATGGTAATAACTGTAGGTAATAACAGTAAACATGATAATGCAGACGACCCCAATTGATCCTTGTGGCGAAATGATCTCTCTCAAATACTGGTGAAAACAGCTAACTTCAAGTATGTGTAGGTTGATACACTTTCCATGTCAGGTGGTACAACTACAGAATATACACTCACCTAAAGGATTATTAGGAACACCATACTAATACTGTGTTTGACCCCCTTTCGCCTTCAGAACGGCCTTAATTTTACGTGCCATTGATTCAACAAGGTGCTGAAAGCATTCTTTAGAAATGTTGGCCCATATTGATAGGATAGCATCTTGCAGTTGATGGAGATTTGTGGGATGCACATCCAGGGCACGAAGCTCCCGTTCCACCACATCCCAAAGATGCTCTATTGGGTTGAGATCTGGTGACTGTGAGGGTCATTTTAGTACAGTGAACTCATTGTCATGTTCAAGAAACCAATTTGAAATGATTCGAGCTTTGTGACATGGTGCATTATCCTGCTGGAAGTAGCCATCAGAGAATGGGTACATGGTGGTCATAAAGGGATGGGCATGGTCTGAAGCAATGCTCAGGTAGGCCGTGGCATTTAAACAATGCCCAATTGGCACTAAGGGGCCTAAAGTGTGCCAAGAAAACATCCCCCACACCATTACACCACCACCACCAGCCTGCAAGGTGGTAACAAGGCATGATGGATCCATGTTCTCATTCTGTTTATGCCAAATTCTGACTCTACCATCTGAATGTCTCAACAGAAATCGAGACTCATCAGACCAGGCAACATTTTTCCAGTTTTCAACTGTCCAATTTTGGTGAGCTTGTGCAAATTGTAGCCTCTTTTTCCTATTTGTAGTGGAGATGAGTGGTACCCGGTGGGGTCTTCTGCTGTTGTAGCCCATCCGCCTCAAGGTTGTGCGTGTTGTGGCTTCACAAATGCTTTGCTGCATACCTCGGTTGTAATGAATGGTTATTTCAGTCAAAGTTGCTCTTCTATCAGCTTGAATCAGCCGGCCCATTCTCCTCTGACCTCTAGCATCAACAAGGCATTTTCGCCCACAGGACTGCCGCATACTGGATGTTTTTCCCTTTTCACACCATTCTTTGTAAACCCTAGAAATGGTTGTGCGTGAAAATCCCAGTAACTGAGCAGATTGTGAAATACTCAGACCGGCCCGTCTGGCACCAACAACCATGCCACGCTCAAAATTGCTTAAATCACCTTTCTTTCCCATTCTGACATTCAGTTTGGAGTTCAGGAGATTGTCTTGACCAGGACCACACCCCTAAATGCATTGAAGCAACTGCCATGTGATTGGTTGATTAGATAATTGCATTAATGAGAAATTGAACAGGTGTTCCTAATAATCCTTTAGGTGAGATACATACAACTATTTGGTTGTTTCACCTGACATCAAAACAGTCAATGAATTTAAACACTGAAATGTTATTTAACAACTGAAACTTGTTTAAACACATTGTTTATGGCTCAAAAATATGCATTACATCAGTTTTGAAAAGATAAAAAATAATAATAATTGTATTTGTCAATGAAAAATACACAAAATGCAAAAAGTGTATTTTTAGCCCATTCTAGCTCAAACAGTAGCACGGCACTTTGGATAAAGGCATCAGTTGGAGCTCAGCTCTGCAGGACAGTGGCCCTCCAGGAGCAGGTTTGGACACACCACTGATATACAATATACATAATATCCAATCTGAGTTTATTGTAAAGCTAAAAAGTGCAGTGCTTAGAATGGTAATTTTGAATTTCTCTACTGCTTGACATTGGTTTAAAGCAAATGCTTTCACAATGTTTAGACTTGCAGTTAAAATAAGAATGACAAACTTGTTAGACAGGAATTCAAGGAATTAGAGACTGAAACCATCACATTGTCACACCACCCAGAATGCATTCAAGATCTGACAACCCAACCCTGGTATACGGGAAATGGGTTGTCTTTGGGTTGAGCTAGTCATCAGTTGGATCTTCCACCTGCTGATTGTGATGCAAAAAGTGTGAGGTGAATGATGACCAATAGGGAGAGCAGGGCTAGATCACCTGGGCTGGGCTTGCTTGTTTGTTTTTTAATAGCAAAAAAAAACAAAACAAAAACCAAAAAACATCACTGTAAAAAAATATTGTTGGTTTTACTTAAAGTAAGTTGCCTTCAAATTTTTAGTTCATTGAAATTAAAAATTTGAGTTAATACAACCAAGGAGATTGGTTTAATATACAGAAACTCAAAATATTATGTTATCTGAACCACATTAATTATCTAAGTTGATTTGTGCAAAAACATTTTTGGCAAATGTGATTTTTGTTGGCACACTAATATTTTTACCAGATATATATATATATATATATATATATATATATATATATATATATATATATATATATTGCCAAAAGTATTGGGACACCCCTCCAAATCATAGAATGCAGGTGTTCCAATCACGTCCATGGCCACAGGTGTATAAAATCACAATTTACAAACATTTGTGAAAGAATGCGTCGCTCTCAGGAGCTCAGTGAATTCAAGTGTGGTACCGTGATAGCTTGCCACCTGTACAATAAGTCCATTCGTGAAATTTCCTCACCACTAAATATTCCACAGTCATCTGTTAGTGGTGTTATAACAAAGTGGAAGCAATTGGGAACAACAGCAACTCAGCCATGAAGTGGTAGGTCACGTAAAATCACAGGTCAGCGTGTGCTGAGGCACACAGTGTGCAGAAGTCGCCAACTTCAATAGCTACAGACCTCCAAACTTTGTGTGGCCTTCAGATTAGCTCAAGAACAGTGTGTAGAGAGCTTCATGGAATGGGTTTCCATGGCCGAGCAGCTGCATCCCAACCTTACATCACCAAGTGCAATGCAAAGTGTCGGATGCAGTGGTGTAAAGCACGCCACCACTGGACTCTAGAGCAGTGGAGACGTGTTCTCTGGAGTGACGAATCACGCTTCTCTGTATGGCAATCCGATGGACGAGTCTGCGTTTGGCAGTTGCCAGGAGAATGGTACTTGACTGACTGCATTGTGCCAAGTGTAGAGTTTGGTGGAGGGGGGATTATGGTGTGGGGTTGTTTTTCAGGGGTTGGGCTTGGCCCTTTAGTTCCAGTGAAAGGAACTCTTAATGCTTCAGCATACCAAGACATTTTGGACAATTTCATGCTCCCAACTTTGTGGGAACAGTTTGGGAATGGCCCCTTCCTGTTCCAACATGACTCTGCACCAGTGCACAAAGCAAGGTCCATAAAGACATGGATGAGCGAGTTTGGTGTGACGTAACTCACTTGCACAGAGTCCTGACCTCAACCCGATAGAACACCTTTGGGATGAATTAGGGATGACTGCGAGCCAGGCCTTCTCGTCCAACATCAGTGACTGACCTCACAAATGCGCTTCTAGAAGAATGGTCAAAAATTCCCATACACACACACTCCTAAACCTTGTGGAAAGCCTTCCCAGAAGAGTTGAAGCTGGTATAGCTGCAAAGGGTGGGCCAACTCCATATTAAACTCTACAGATTAAGAATGGGATGTCATTAAAGTTCATGTGTATGCAAAGGCAGGTGTCCCAAAACTTTTGGCTATATATATATATATATATATATATATATATATATATATATATATATATATATATATATATATATATATATATATATATCTGCGGATTTATGGTCTATTAATAAAAATAAAAAAATAATAATAATAATAAAAAAAAAAAAAGAAAATGGAGAAATGGTGAGCTACTTTTTAGGCTTCATAGACAATAATTTCCAGAAAGGCAACTCGTGTATAATGTGTTGTTCTCCGAGCGTAAGTGTTAACACATTATTATCAGATGATTTTGGGAAAGGAAATTACATGAAAATGAGTCGAGTGTATTTATGAGTGTACTCCGTCCTCATCTGACTTATTTTAGAGGGTAAGGCTGGTAGAGACTGGGCATGTAATCTACCACTGACGAATTTCTGCGAAGGCAGCTAAAGTGTGTCACCAGCGAAAGCAGAAGATGGTCCTCCTCCTCCTCCCCCTCCGCCCCCTCCTCATGATCTCCTCCTGAACTTGACGATTCTTGGCTCCTGTAAGGAAGTTTGCCTTTAAAAGCGCTAGCGCGGAACGGGACAACACACTGTCAGCTCAGCGGGGTTCGCACCAGAAAAGCCTTACCTTCAACCGAGAAGTATTTGACTGAGGGCACATCACCGACCATGAGTTCTTCACGCGGCGTGGGACTTTATTTGACGCTTTTACTCGCTCTTCTGTGCAACGCATCGGAAGGTAAATGTTACTTTTTAGGCCTGCGTCACGCTAATGTTTTTATGTCGTCTGCACAGAATATAAAGCTGATCACTGTTGCATATTAGGTTATATATCCTATATCCTATGTAATATAATAAAGTTTTAAGAGATATAATATGAATGTGTGGGGCGTACACAATAGTAAATAGTTTTTATGTCACGTTTTGTAAGGCAGTGTTTGTGTGTGACCCGGTCTGTTTCATGGACACCAGTGTTCTATAAAACATGCGTGGCGTTGTTTTATTTTATTTTTTATTTTTTATGGCTAATACCAATGTGTCGTACTTTTCCAGGATCTCCTCAGCCTGGCCAAAGCGAAGTTGCTGATATGCTGGTTGACGAAGGTCTGTTTTTGATTTAAATTTTAGACTATATATATATAGAGAGAGAGAGAGAGTTGGGCAAAACCTAACGCTTAAAATGTAAATCCACCTGGGGTTCAGAGTATTTATTTTTTCCCACATTAATTTCCCACGTCTAGTACAAATATGTGGTTTTGTTTCATTAATACAGTGTATAATTTTTTTTCTTGATTTACCCGGAAAGAATGGAAGAGAAATGTGACAACATGCCCCATAGGTGGGGTACAGTGTAACATGACCAAATGACAGCTTAAAATGTTACCTGATATAACAGAAAAATATACAAGACAAACTAAAATATTTTGTCAATAAAATACAATTATACATTTTAAAAAAGGCATTTTTAATAATTAAGAATAAACTAATTTTTGAGTTTGACAAGAAACACATTGCTAAACACAGCTATACAGCAGAGTTAGAAACATAATAATGAATCATCTCTGAACATTGACTCTCAGTCTTTATTCACCCTTTTCTCATGGTTTCTCAAAAGAATTCATAAAAGTATAGAATATAATAGCGTTCTTCTAATAGGGGCTCATTGTAACGCAGTGTGACAACATGCCCCACCTGAGCAACTGGGATTTAAACCGCGGCTCGTGTCTTCTGCTGTTAGATCAGCATTAAAGAACCATCTCAACTGTTAAATAACAGATAGAAGATTACAGTAATATCAGATTTGTCTTATTTTAAATAAACACAAAAATCAGAGATGAAAAGTAAACTTAAGTAAGAAATGTACTTTTGCTATGGTTAAATAAACGTTCAGTGATATCTTCCAAAGATTTTTGGCACATTTTTTTCTCTAAATAATGTTGATATGGCAACTAGTAAATAAGTTTCGTCTATTACAAAGTACACTAAGTTTCGTCATCCTGGCATGTGTGGAAAGTGTTAAACCATGCGCGTTACAACTAACCCCACGCTCCCCTGTAAATATAAATATAAATTATATCACTTGTAAATGATTAAATGCAAAAAAAGATTAATATGGTTTGGAATTGGTAAAATGTGCTTGGAAAAAAATATGATCTGATTATCAACTTGCATAACACACACACACACACACACACACACACACACACACACACACACATATATATATATATATATATATATATATATATATATATATATATATATATATATATATATATTTATTTATTTATTTTTGAATCATTCATCATTGTATCACCTATATATATATATATATATATATATATATATAATATTTATTTATTTTGAATCTGATTCATCATTGTATCACCTATATTGTTAAATTAAAATACACATACAGAACTGTCAGATTTTTCATAGATTTTCCCCAATATTTTTTTATTCGTTAATGATATATATATATATATATAATATTTATTTATTTTTGAATCTGATTCATCATTGTATCACCTATATTGTTAAATTAAAATACACATACAGAACTGTCAGATTTTTCATAGATTTTCCCAATATTTTTTTATTCGTTAATGATTATTCATGGTTGTGTCAGGAGTCTGACCTGATTTTTATTTTCCATTTGTTTGCAGATGACCTTCAGAAAGATTTGCCGCTTTCCCTGAGGGTAAGGTCGTGATCAGTTGTTTACTTGCCCTGTTGTCGATTGATTGGTTTGTTTTTGTCATGGTCGTTTTATTTGATATTGAGTCAAAAAAATAAGAACAAAAAAAGCATTTTAAATATATATATGTGTGTGTGTGTGTGAAGCAAGAAACACTTTTTTTTCTCTTTCTTATTTCAGAACTGGATTTTTTAATGTTGCAGAGACCGATCATCCCTGACCTTTCCAAAGTGTTGGGTGAGTGATTGCTGGCTGTTTCCTTAAATGTTCTTGAATTGAAAGTCAATTGATTTGTACTTTATTTGTACTTTTATTTGTATTTTACATCCTTTCATATGTTTCTTTGTGTGTATTTAGTTGCAGCCTCTTCAGACATGACCCAGAGAGAAGTCACAAACTTTCACCCTGAGAATGTCCCAATAGGTACAGTTGCATGCTTGTTCCAGTTTAGGAGCTGATATTGAGTTCACCAATGTGTCAGAAGAAATAAGAGATGTCTTTAGTTGAGCATTGATACGTTTATATAAAGTGCTGTTTGACAGTGTTTAATTTAAGAAGCCCTGGACTGGATCAATACAGCTCTTGTTGAATAGCAAAATTTTATAATGAGTCTTTTATCTTCCTCATCAGGTCGCCCAGTGTTTGGTCCTCGCTCCATGGGACCCAGTATGGAACCAAAGGTTGATTTCCCCCCATCCTTTCCAAATACAGGCAACCTGCAAAAAATCTGTCAGTTCAGTAAAGCTCCGGTCAGGTACCAAAAGGAAAAGTTTCCTCAAAATGGCTTTGGCAGGGAGCATCGTCAGGCTGATGCTGTCAATCAACTCCAGTCCTGGTACAGCGTCTGCTGTGGCATTAATGGAACACAGGAAGAGCAAATCTGCTGTGCTGAACAAGCGGTGAGAGTCTCAACATTATTATACCTTCTAATGATTGGTGGAGCTGTCACAAGAGGCACTGAGACAATTAGGGTGTTTTCACACTGGCAGTTTAGTTCGAAACTACATTTTAAAACTGCATTTTAGCCAATGACATCATTAGTTCAACAAAACAATGTCTCAAAAAAAATCTCCTCAAAAGAGTCCATTTACAAGTAGTAGAAAGCCGCCTTCATGCGACGCACATACAGTAAACCCAAGTGTGTTTTACTCTGCTAGCTATGCAACTACCACTTTGACGCTTTAAAAATTTCATAAAGAGATCGTAAAACTAATCCATATAAATTGAACAGTTCAGTCCAAATTTTATATAGAGACACGATCGCCTTATATGATGAACAGATTGAATTTAGGCTTTTTATTCACATATAAACATTGATCAGTGAACATAATCAGAAGTGTTGTGTAACACGAGAATGAACCTCATTGGTTCTTGTGGAAGCTCAAACGTGCTGCATAACGCAAGAATGAACCTCATTGGTTCTTGAGGAAGCTCAAACGTGCTGCATAACACAAGAATAAACCTCATTGGTTCTTGCGGAAGCTCAAGCGTGCTGCATAACACAAGAATGAACCTCATTGGTTCTTGCGGAAGCTCAAACGTGCTGCATAACACAAGAATGAACCTCATTGGTTTTTCTGGAAGCTCAAACGTGCTGCATAACACAAGAATGAACCTCATTGGTTTTTCTGGAAGCTCAAACGTGCTGCATAACACAAGAATGAACCTCATTGGTTCTTGAGGAAGCTCAAACGTGCTGCATAACACAAGAATGAACCTCATTGGTTCTTGAGGAAGCTCAAACGTGCTGCATAACACAAGAATGAACCTCATTGGTTCTTGCGGAAGCTCAAACGTGCTGCATAACACAAGAATGAACCTCATTGGTTCTTGCGGAAGCTCAAACGTGCTGCATAACACAAGAATGAACCTCATTGGTTCTTGAGGAAGCTCAAACATGCTGCATAACACAAGAATGAACCTCATTGGTTCTTGCAGAAGCTCAAACGTGCTGCATAACACAAGAATGAACCTCACTGGTTCTTCTGGAAGCTCAAACATGCTGTGTAACACAAGAATGAACCTCATTGGTTTTTCTGGAAGCTCAAACGTGCTGCATAACACAAGAATGAACCTCATTGGTTCTTGAGGAAGCTCAAACGTGCTGCATAACACAAGAATGAACCTCACTGGTTCTTCTGGAAGCTCAAACGTGCTGCATAACACAAGAATGAACCTCATTGGTTTTTCTGGAAGCTCAAACGTGCTGCATAACACAAGAATGAACCTCATTGGTTCTTGAGGAAGCTCAAACGTGCTGCATAACACAAGAATGAACCTCATTGGTTCTTGAGGAAGCTCAAACGTGCTGCATAACACAAGAATGAACCTCATTGGTTCTTGCGGAAGCTCAAACGTGCTGCATAACACAAGAATGAACCTCATTGGTTCTTGCGGAAGCTCAAACGTGCTGCATAACACAAGAATGAACCTCATTGGTTCTTGAGGAAGCTCAAACATGCTGCATAACACAAGAATGAACCTCATTGGTTCTTGAGGAAGATTGAACCTCATTGGTTCTTGCAGAAGCTCAAACGTGCTGCATAACACAAGAATGAACCTCACTGGTTCTTCTGGAAGCTCAAACGTGTTGTATAACACACAGGAATGAACCTCATTGGTTCTTCTGGAAGCTCAAACGTGCTGCATAACACAAGAATGAACCTCATTGGTTCTTGAGGAAGCTCAAACATGCTGCATAACACAAGAATGAACCTCATTGGTTCTTGAGGAAGCTCAAACGTGCTGCATAACACAAGAATTAACCTCACTGGTTCTTGCAGAAGCTCAAACGTGCTTGAGCTTCCGTTTACCACAACTGATGTGAGAGTTGATGAATGTTTATATGTGAGCCTAAATTCAATCTGTTCATCATATAAAGTAATCGTTGTCTCTTCTCAATTCATATGGATTATTGTTACGATCTCCTTATGAATGTTTTGAAGTCAAAGTGGTAGTTGCGTAGCTGTCAATGGAGGGACAGAAATTTCTCAGATTCAAATAAAGATCAAAAACATCTTCATTTGTGTTCCAAAGATGAACAAAATAAATGTAATAAATGACAAAATTAATGAAAATTAATGGCTTTTTGGATTCTTTTTCGGATTATTGCAGAAAATAAACTGTGACCAACAAAAGTTTATGATGCTTACATGTTTTGTTCATCATGATAATCTTCACAAATGAACAGAACTCTTATGAATTATGACGCCTAAATACAATCGCCAGAAGTAAATAGCGAAGCATAGACTAAACAAACTACGCCACAGTCGTATGACTTCACTGTCACCATCACTATACTTCCAACAACTCTTTCAGACTTCAAATAACATTTTCCCTGAAAGTTTGAGTTAGAATAGATTGCAAGTTCGTGATTTATAAAAGTAATGAGTTGTTGATCCAGCACCAAACTTCTGCCATTGGTTGAGGCATGTTGCTGTATCGCCCCTTCTTAAACAAACAAAACAAACAGCAAAGTTTTAGTGGGACAGAGTGGAGACACAGTGTTCGTTTACACTCGCATCTGGTTTTAACAGCTTTCAGATTCCTCACATTACTAAAGCAGAGACTGCAGACCTAGGGAGAGGAACATTTTCTTACAGAAACATATTAAAGGGTTACGTCACCCAAAAATGAAAATTATGTCATTAATTACTCAACATCATGTTGTTTCTAAACCCAGACTTTTATTCATCTTCAGAACACACATGAGGATCTTTTTGAAGAAATCGGAGAGCTTTCTCTCCCTCCATTGAAAGCTACACAATAAAGAGATCATAAAACGAATGAATTGAGCGGTTTTGTCCAAATTTTCTGAAGAGACTCGGTTGCTTTATATGATGGACAGATTGAATTTAGGCTTTAATTTGTGTTCTGAAGATGAACAAAAAAACATGAGGGCGAGTATTTTTGGGTGAATTAAACCTTTAAAGTGTTAGTTCACCCAAAAATGAAAATGAGCCCCTGATTTACTCACCCTCAAGTCATCCTAGTGTATATGACATTCTTCTTTCAGACGAATACAATCAGAGTTATATTAAAAATGTCCTGGATAATCCAGGCATTATAATGGCAGTGAATGGCTGTTTCTGTTCTGAAGTCCATAAAAGTGCATCTATCCATCATAAAACTGCTCCACACAGCTCCGGGGGGTTAATAAAGGCCTTCTGAAGCCAAGTGATGCATAAAGCTTGGAAGCATTTTTAATATAACACTGATTGTATTTGTCTGAAAGAAGAATGTCATATACACCCAGGATGGCTTGAGGGTGAGGAAATCATGGGCTCATTTTCATTTTGGGGCAAACTATCCCTTTAAAGACTTTTTTTCCTCTCCCTTTCTAATTTACTCCATCTACATTGTCTCTTTTTTATGTTACTCAGTTTGTTCTCTTGTCTACTAAAAGTGTTTATATGGACATTGTTGACCAGCAGGGAAATATGTGTGCTCTCATGTACGATTTAGATAAAATCTCCCATGGTTTTCCTTTTACTATTTGGTCTTTGGTGAGAAAGTATCCAAAACATTGGCAGCCATGAAATGGACCAATGTCAAAGTAAACACAGCCTTGAGTTGGATTCTCTCATGACTGTTGCGCACTCTCTTTTTCTCTGTTTCATTGCAGATGTAGCTAATTGTAATTATACTAAAGCTGTTTTTCCTTTGTTTCTCTATTTCTGACTACAGTGGAAGAAGAGCCTGAATGCCTTTTGCACTGAGGAATTCTCTGTTAAGACCAGTCACTACTTCTGCTGCACTGAGAAGAAGAAGGCCAGGTGGAGCTGTTTTGATAAGGAGGCTTCAGATTCTTCATATAATGTCTCCTCCAAAGTCTCAAATGTCAGCACTCCACAAAAGGTCCAAGGCTTCAAGTATAACTCCCACGCTTGCAAAGGGTAGGTTTCTACTGGAGCATATACAGTATGTTTTTGGGAGAGGTGAGGGTTTTAAAGGGCATTTAAAAAGAAAAGAAAAATCTGAATGTTCAAAAGGGACCACCAAAATAATGTGTTACCAAAAATTGTAATGTTACCTGAGTGAATCAAGACGAATTAGATCAGCTGGGTACTACATTCTGTATATCTTTACCATGTTGAGGTGTTAACAACATGTCAGTATTACAGAAAGATGTTTCTGGCATATATTTTTAGTAAGCCATGATCTCACGTGTATGTTTTATAACATATTTCACAGTTTCAAAAGCCTTAAAACTGGAAATGACATTTTATGCCACAAAAGAATCATTTTATTTTGAATTGAATGCAGTTATGGAATGTTGTTGTGGTGTGTACCATTTTATTCTGTGCTTGCTTTCTCTATAACACAATGGGCAATGTATTATATGGTATAGCCTAAGACTGCTTTATGTTTATATCATACATGAAACCCTGAACATCTGGGTTATGGCCTTTAGAGGCCGTAGGGTAGATTTAAAATGCACATATATGGGAATGTCCATGCATATACTTGCTGGGAAAGTATGGTTATGATCACACATTTACATATTATGTAACATAGATAATGTACTACACAAACTCCTGGTGAAGAGTATAAAAGATGACTGAAGAAAGTGGAGGTGGTCCTCATCTTCTCCTTTCTCTCTTCTCTATCACCCTATGTAAATGAACTGTCTTTTAGTAAATACTCAGTATTACACCTTTGACTCCTGACTAGTAATTCTTCAACATTCTTCACATTTCACATTGGTTACACCACATGATAGATGGTCACATCAAATGATGAAAAGATACAATACAAAATAAATTCTATACAACATATTATTAG
The DNA here is from genome assembly GCA_018749465.1 of Paracanthobrama guichenoti. Lineage (NCBI taxonomy): Eukaryota > Metazoa > Chordata > Actinopteri > Cypriniformes > Gobionidae > Paracanthobrama > Paracanthobrama guichenoti. Next base: position 15,485,895 of record CM031958.1, on the reverse strand, counting down.
TGTAGAAGTAGTATTCTTTCTCTTGAGCTCTATCTATAATGACTATATATATATATATATATATATATATATATATATATATATATATATATATATAATAACTATTAATTTTTGATTTAATTTCTTTGTAAACAGAAAGATAGTCAGTTCTTTCAGGTCAGATTTGACGCATTGTTTGGTTACACTTAGTTACACTGTATTTACTCAAATAAGTACTGAGGAATAGTATAGAGCAATGTTAGGGTTAGGGTTTGGGTTTGGTTTAGGGTTAGTTACTTGTAATTATGCATAATTTACTGTTATTACTATAGTAAGTACATGTAGTGTAGTTACTATAGTAACTACGTAACCTTAAAATAAAGTTACCCATGTTTTTATTTTATTTGCTTTCAAATAACAACAAAACACTTAATTGGTCAAAACTGTTAATAAATGTACAAATTACAATTTGTTTTCATGCTATAAGCTGCTTTTTTTTTGTTGTTTATCTTATGAAATCGTACAAAAAACATTATTTCAATACTTAGAATAATAATTCAATGCAATTCAATAAAGTTCACTCTCGGAATAAACAGATTGGAATATACACTGTTGTTTTTATAGTCAATCCACATGACATTTGAAAGAGCCACAACATTCACGTTTAACAAAATGAAAGTGTTATTTCTAAATTTCAGTTATAAGAGTTTTACAAACCTTCTAGATTTCCAATGATATATAATATGCTTGATATAATATGTACTATGATGTTAGGTTTTTTTAATACGAGATTAATTAATATATTGTGCAAGTAATTTGCAAAATACGAAACACTTATTTTCAAAGATATTGTTTTTATTTTCCAAATAATAAGTCTGTCAAATACTATACCAGTCATAACTAGGCCATTGCACTAAATTATATTTTGACACCTCAAACAAGAGCATACTATAATACTATAATAGTGTAATGTATAACAGAGAGAATCAGATAAATAATTTGGAGTGTAATTTAGGAAAAAAATCATCTGGGCAGAAAAAATAAACTATGTCTTGTCTCAAACCTTAAAAAGAAATGAGTCATTCTCAGCAACAATTAGCCACCGCCTACAGCTAATTTGCTAGTTGTAGGTGGTTATGTAACAAATACACATTCATCCAACCATAAAAACTTAGGTTTGCAAATGAGACAGAGGAAAAGAGAAATGAATATAGAAAGTATTAATACTTCCACTGTCTTTAATTATCCAGCTCATTGGTGGCTCCTCCAAGAGCACCTAAGAAGCAGCCTAAAGTTTCAAACTTCAACTTTCCACCTGGCCGTCCCGATTCCTCCAACATAGAACAAATCTGCACTCATCCCAAGATCCGTCCACGATATTCCACCAAGTGTCTTCCTTGCACTGGCTATAATTGGCTGATCCGTCAATCGAAGGCCATCAATGTCCTGGAGAGAGAATATAAGCAATGCTGTAAGGAGAAAAAGGGTGAACAACGCTGTGCTGAAAACAAGGTGAAGAAGATATATCATTTAAAAATACCAGTTTAATTAGCAATTTCTGAACTTTTTTGTTAACTGTTTAATTCAAAAGTAAATAAAATATACAACATCATATATATACAGTAGGGTACAATGGGTCTAAAGGCACACCTTAAGAAAAATGGGCTTTTCACTACTCCTATAATATATGATATACAGAAAAATATATATGTATTTAACATTTATGGAGCAACAGATTTTGTGTGAATATAAATCATAAAGTGGTTTATTTGAAAATCTTAAAAATGTATGGGGTGTCGAGGGCCTTTTACCCCACACATGCTCACCAGCATGGGGCAAAAGGCACACAGTATTGATACAAATACTTCAGCTAAAATAATAGGTTTTTAATAAGGTCTAAGTTAATACTTGTTCAAAACAATCACTTTAGCAAAGTTTGAACTATTTTCTGTTTATTTTAATGAATAAAAGAATTCATTTTTGATCAGTAAATATGCTGTCTTTAAAATATGTTAATATAGAAATATATCTGAAAAATATAGAAACAAAATCATTTAAACAAGTAAATATTCTGGAAGCATTGAAAGCATTGAATATAGATTTACAGTAGTGACAATACATTATATTTTATCATCTGATATGATTATATCACATTTTTAAAGTTAAATATGGTGATTATCTAGAGATGAGCTGGACACACAACTTAATATATGATACTTACAATCTGAATCTAATCATGTGATGTCAGCAAATGTTAAAGTCAGCCGCTGTTTATTATCATGTTAAATATGATGCCTTTTGCCCCAACAGCAGGGGGGCCTTTTACCCCAAATACCATACTTTTACATATTCTTCCGTTATTGAAAAACTGTTGCTTTAATTACCTTGAACAAATCTGACAAACATTAACAAGACCTTTGTTTCAAAATATATTAAATCATTTTAGTGATTCTTATTCGCTACTTAAATCTACAACATTTTTAAAAACATCAAATATTAGATCAAATGAGCGCAGAATCCACTTTGCGCTGCTGTCCATGATCACGTCAAAGATCAGACAAATTTACACATGCATCTTGAAAAGCTGATGTTTTGCAAAGTGCTGAGGCACTTTTTTGTGCCATCTAGTGGTTTAGAGGAAAATAAAATCAAAGGAGCCTTTTACTCCATGGAGCCTTTAGCCCCGTTGTACCCTACTGTGCAAATGTTTTAGGCAGGTGTGAAAAAATGCTGTAAAGTAAGAATTCTTTCAAAAATAGACATGTTAATAGATTATACACTCACCTAAAGGATTATTAGGAACACCTGTTCAATTTCTCATTAATGCAATTATCTAATCAACCAATCACATGGCAGTTGCTTCAATGCATTTAGGGGTGTGGTCCTGGTCAAGACAATCTCCTGAACTCCAAACTGAATGTCAGAATGGGAAAGAAAGGTGATTTAAGCAATTTTGAGCGTGGCATGGTTGTTGGTGCCAGACGGACCGGTCTGAATATTTCACAATCTGCTCAGTTACTGGGATTTTCACGCACAACCATTTCTAGGGTTTACAAAGAATGGTGTGAAAAGTGAAAAACATCCAGTATGCGGCAGTCCTGTGGGCGAAAATGCCTTGTTGATGCTAGAGGTCAGAAGAGAATGGGCCGACTGATTCAAGCTGATAGAAGAGCAACTTTGACTGAAATAACCACTCGTTACAACCGAGTTATGCAGCAAAGCATTTGTGAAGCCACAACACGCACAACCTTGAGGCGGATGGGCTACAACAGCAGAAGACCCCACCGGGTACCACTCATCTCCACTACAAATAGGAAAGAGGCTACAATTTGCACGAGCTCACCATAATTGGACAGCTGAAGACTGGAAAAATGTTGCCTGGTCTGATGAGTCTCGATTTCTGTTGAGACATTCAGATGGTAGAGTCAGAATTTGGTGTAAACAGAATGAGAACATGGATCCATCATGCCTTGTTACCACTGTGCAGGCTGGTGGTGGTGGTGTAATGGTGTGGGGGATGTTTTCTTGGCACACTTTAGGCCCCTTAGTGCCAATTGGGCATCGTTTAAATGTCATAGCCTACCTGAGCATTGTTTCAGACCATGTCTATCCCTTTATGACCACCATGTACCCATTCTCTGATGGCTACTTCCAGCAGGATAATGCACCATGTCACAAAGCTCGAATCATTTCAAATTGGTTTCTTGAACATGACAATGAGTTCACTGTACTAAAATGGCCCTCACAGTCACCAGATCTCAACCCAATAGAGCATCTTTGGGATGTGGTGGAACGGGAGGTTCGTGCCCTGGATGTGCATCCCACAAATCTCCATCAACTGCAAGATGCTATCCTATCAATATGGGCCAACATTTCTAAAGAATGCTTTCAGCACCTTGTTGAATCAATGCCACATAGAAAATCTAAATCAAATGATTTGGTGTGACCACTCTTTGCCTTCAAAACAGCATCAATTCTTGTAGGTACACTTGCACAAAGTCAGGGATTTTGTAGGCATGTAGTCAGGTGTATGATTAAACAATTATACCAAACAGGTGCTAATGATCATCATTTCAATATGTAGGTTGAAACACAATCATTAACTGAAACAGAAACAGCTGTGTAGGAGGAATAAAACTGGGTGAGGAACAGCCAGACTCTGCTAACAAGGTGAGGTTGCTGAAGACAGTTTACCCATCTTCTGTCTGGAGAAGTCTGCTCAGAAGTGGCCTTCATGGAAGACTTGCGGCCAAAAAGCCATACCTCCGATGTGGAAACAAGGCCAAGCAACTCAACTATGCACAAAAACACAGGAACTGGGGTGCAGAAAAATGGCAGCAGGTGCTCTGGACTGATGAGTCAAAATTTGAGATATTTGGCTGCAGCAGAAGGCAGTTTGTTCGCCGAAGGACTGGAGAGCGATACATGAATGAGTGTCTGCAGGCAACAATGAAGCATGGTGGAGGTTCTTTGGAAGTTTGGGGCTGCATTTCTGCAAATCGAGTTGGGGATTTGGTCAGAATTAATGGTCTCCTCAATGCTGAGAAGTACAGGCAGATACTTATCCATCATGCAATACCATCAAGGAGGCATCTGATTGGCCCCAAATTTATTCTGCAGCATGACAACGACCCCAAGCATACAGCGAAAGTCATTAAGAACTACCTTCAGCGTAAAGAAGAACAAGGAGTCCTGGAAGTGATGGTATGGCCCGATCTCAACATCATCGAGTCTGTCTGGATGACATGAAGAGAGAGAAGCAACTGAGGCTGCCTAAATCCACAGAAGAACTGTGGTTAGTTCTCCAAGATGTTTGGACCAACCTACCTGCCGAGTTCCTTCAAAAACTGTGTGCAAGTGTACCTAGAAGAATTGATGCTGTTTTGAAGGCAAAGGGTGGTCACACCAAATATACGTGTCTATTTTTGAAAGCATTCTTACTTTACAGCATTTTTTCACACCTGCCTAAACCTAAACCTTTAGCACAGTATATATATATATATATATATATATATATATATATATATATATATATATATATATATATATATATATATTTATATATACTATTATTATTTTTATATTCATTTTCTTTTCCTCCCATTTGCAAACCCAAATTTTCATTGTGGGATGAATACTCAAATACTCTGCACAAATACTCATCACAAATACTCAGCACGAATACTCAGCATTAATACTCAGAATAAATACTCAGCACAAATACTCAGAATAAATACTCAGCACGAATACTCAGCATAAATACTCAGCACAAGTACTCAGCATAAATTCTCAGCACGTATACTCAGCACAAATACTAAGCATAAATGCTCAGCACAAATACTCAGCACAAATACTCAGCACAAATACTCAGCATTAATACTCAGCATGAATACTTGGGTAAATACTCAACAAAATACTTAGCATAAATACTCACCATGAATACTCAGCACAAATACTCTGCATTAATACTCAGCATGAATACACAGCACAAATACTCAGCATGAATACTCAGCACAAATACTCAGAATAAATACTCAGCACGAATACTCAGCATAAATACTCAGCACAAGTACTCAGCATAAATTCTCAGCACGTATACTCAGCACAAATACTAAGCATAAATGCTCAGCACAAATACTCAGCACAAATACTCAGCACAAATACTCAGCATTAATACTCAGCATGAATACTTGGGTAAATACTCAACAAAATACTTAGCATAAATACTCACCATGAATACTCAGCACAAATACTCTGCATTAATACTCAGCATGAATACACAGCACAAATACTCAGCATGAATACTCAGCACAAATACTCAGCATGAATACTCAGCACAAATACTCAGCATAAATTCTCAGCACATATACTCAGCACAAATACTCAGTACGAATACTAAGCATGAATACTCAGCACAAATACTCAGCATAAATACTCAGCATAAATTCTCAGCACATATACTCAGTATGAATACTAAGCATAAATGCTCAGCACAAATACTCAGCACGAATACTCAGCACAAATACTCAGCATTAATACTCAGCATGAATACTTGGGTAAATACTCAACAAAATACTTAGCATAAATACTCAGCATAAATACTCACCATGAATACTCAGCACAAATACTCTGCATTAATACTCAGCATGAATACACAGCACAAATACTCAGCATGAATACTCAGCACAAATACTCAGCATGAATACTCAGCACAAATACTCAGCATAAATTCTCAGCACATATACTCAGCACAAATACTCAGTACGAATACTAAGCATGAATACTCAGCACAAATACTCAGCATAAATACTCAGCATAAATTCTCAGCACATATACTCAGCACAAATACTCAGTATGAATACTAAGCATTAATACTCAGAATAAATACTCAGCATAAATACTCAGAATAAATACTCAACATAAATACTCAGCATAAATACTCAGCAAAATACTCAGCATAAATACTCAGTATAAATAAGTATACCAGTACAATTCAGCAGTTGCTCTTTACGTAGATGACATATAGTGTTCATTGAAGACATAATGCTCCAGCAAGTTTGCTTGATCAATTACCAAAGAAGTATGTCAATATTAATCAGGGAAATAAGATTTTCCAAACCTTCAAATAAGAGTAATTTATCAGCAATTAAAAGTGTTATACAGCCAATTGAATAATTCTCAGATTGTATGCTGACAACAATGGAGCCACATTGTTGAAATAATTTTCAGAAGGCTTATTTCTTTGTACAAAAGAGAACAATGGTACAAGAGGATTACTAAAGTAATGTTTTAGGTGTGAAAATAGAGCAAAAGTAACACAGAGACTCAAAGAGAATGGGCTTGTGACAAAGTCCCTGCACAATCAGGCCTTGATTTTGTGATGAGTGTTTTTTGTTTTTTTTGTTTTTGCCAAAAAAAGAGCAGGAGAAATGACAAGCAAGGCTCAGAACTGGTAAAATCTGTGAAAAGAGAATGACTGTTTCATCGCACACAATACTAACAAAATATAGACTCCTGGTAATCCATACTCTGGCCTCATGACATGAGACCAAATCAATAATGTTGGATCTAATAGCCTCCAAAGTGTATGGCATTGCAAGGGGAGGGAATACAGTGAGACGTGCCTGGTCCCCACAGTGACATTCAGTGGTAGTAAAGTTCTTATATAGGGATGAATGAGTGCTGAAGGAGTGAAAGAGTTGTGCTTCATCAATGTATCATGAATTCACACACCATTATGTTGAAACAGAAGGAGCTACCTTCTCCTTATTCCCTGCGTTGCTGGACACCTTTTCAACATGACAATGACTCTATTCTCCCGAGGTGAAAATCTAAGATGAAATCTTTCACCTGTATTTCACCTGACCTTAACACTATAGGGCACCTGTGGGGGATTTTGTGTCAAACACCAGGGCAATCAAATAGAATTAAACAGAATAGATGTGAAAATTTGTCATGAACTTGTACACTCAATGCCAATAAAGGTCAGAGCACTATACTTTAAAGGGATAGTTCACCCAATTAAAATGTTTCATTTACTCACCCTTATGTTGTTCCAAATCTGTATGAGTTTCTTTCTTCTGTTGAACACAAAAGAAGATATTTTGAAGAATTTTGGTAATCAAACAGTTGACAGCACCCACTGACTTCCATAGTAGGAAAAAAATACTATGGAGGTCAATGGGTCAAGTTCTGGTTACCAACAATAGCATATTTCTTTGTATTCAACAGAAGAAAAAGTGGTTTATATATTTAAAGTGGTTTTATATTTATATAGAAGGAATTCAAATAATAAAAATAATAAAAATAACAATAAAAGGTGAGAATAAAAATGATATAAAATATATTAAAACAGTTTAGAATAAAAAGGAGGATGCAAAAATAAAATACAGTGCAATCAGTTGGACGTAGTGTTTCTCTAAGTCTTGTCTGGAAACAAATATTTTCGAGATGATAGTATGCTGATTTAGATATTGCTTTCACATGACTACTGAAACTAAGGTCTGACTTCAGAATCACATCAAGATTCCTGACTTGATTTTTAGTTGTTTGACTCCTAGAGTCAAGGTATGCATTCACCTTGAGAATTGCACCTTGAGAAACTCATACAGGTTTGGAACAACATGAAGGTGAGTAAATGATGACAAAATGTTAATTATTGGGTGAACTATTTCTTTAATATTATGAAGGACATACTATGTACTAGATTAGTATATTGACATGTTTGTTGGATTAAGTCAAGGGTGTACTCATTTTTGCAACTCTTCATTCAAGTTAATTATTCTACAGATATTGATGACATGTTGAGTATTTGTGCTGAGTATTTATTCAGAGTATTTGTGCTGAGTTTTTTGCTGAGTATTTGTGCTGAGTTTTTTCCCAGTTTTTTTTTATTAAGTATATGTTTAATACATTTCTATTTTGTCATCGTTCCATGAATTGTAATAGTGATAATTAAGAAATAACAGAAGTTCGTCTGTTTGATCGGACCACACGGGCCAGCCTTCACTCCCCATGTGCATCAGTGAGCCTTGGACCCTGACCCTGTGGCCGGTTCACCACTGTTCCTTCCTTGGAGCACTTTTGATAGATACTGACCACTGCAGACCGGGAACACCCCACAAGAGCTGCAGTTTTGGAGATGCTCTGACCCAGTCGTCTAGCCATCACAGTTTATTTGGGCCTTGTCAAACTCGCTCAAATCCTTACGCTTGCCCATTTTTCCTGCTTCTAACACATCAACTTTGAGGACAAAATGTTCACTTGCTGCCTAATATATCCCACCCATATATATATGGACTGCTTGGATAGTATAAAATGTTTATATATGTATAGTGTGTAATGAAATTAATATACAAATATATCCATCAAAACAAACAGAACTTTTCCCACAATATCTTGCCTTTAAGTGATGCTTTATTAACAAATTTCAGGAGGAGCACGTTCAGATAATTAAACCTAATTAAACACGAGTGGAGCACATTAAGCTAATCAATCTAACCAACGATTAAGAGGTGTATATATACAGCAGATTTAACTCCTTTCATTGACAGTTTATTAGTATCTCTCCACCACCCCATCTCCTCACTTTGAATTAATAAACTCTTATTAGACTTCAACACAATCCATAATACAATACAGTCTAGTTCTAGACTATATCTATCACGGGGGGAATCTCTGGATTCGGCCAAAATTCCTCCCCCGGACAGCACGCCAAATACACATAATCTTTACTCTATTTAATTTGATGTAAGTGTGAACTCGTGAAACTATATTTATCAAGAACTGAACAGTGAATATAACCATTCCTTTTTCATTAAACAGTTGTTTTTTATCGCTCATAACTTGGTAACATTCTTAATGAGCTCTTTTTATCTACTTCAGTGGAAGAAGATGATTGACAAGTTTTGTACAGATGAGAACAAATCCAAAGAACCAAAGTTTGAGTGTTGTGGAGAGAAGAACGGAGAAGAGCAGTACGCCTGTTTTGCATCTGCTGCTCCAGATCCAGCATACAACTCCACTGATCCAGACTTCATCGCTGCTCCTCCTCCAAAGCTCCATGACTTATGTCATACACATACAGCCATCAGGAGCATGTAAGACCCACTTTATTCCTAACTACATGTTTAACAAATAAACGTAAAACGTATGGGGTCGGTAAGATTGTTTAAGAATGTTTTTGAAAGAAGTATTTGATGTTCACCAACGATGCATTTATTTGAATTATTTAAAATGATAACTGATTTATGTTTTACTATATTTTCAAATGTAATTTATCCCTGTGATGGTAAAGCTGAATGTTCAGCATCATTACTCCAGTCTTCAGTGTCACATGATCCTTCAGAAATCATTCTAATGTGATGAGTTGACGCTCAAGAAATATTTATTTATATGATCAATGTTGAATAGAGTTGTGCTGTTTAATATTTTATTGGAAACCATGCTTTTTTTGTGACAGTGTAGGAGTCTTTACTGTCACTTTTGGTCAATTAAATGCAGCCTTGCTGAATAAAAGTATTATTTAATAATAATAAAATAAAATAAAAATACATTTATTGAGCCCACACTTTTTAACATAGTGTAATGTGCATGAGCCACTGGATGAGCTCTGAAATTCTCTTTGTACTGAAATAGTGTTTTATACTGTGAGAATAATATAAATATAGGTTTTGTTAACATGCCATTATTTTCTTAATGTTTTGTGTTGTTTTTGTGCCTTTGTTATCTATGTTTAGGTCGATCTATTTCCTTTCATACCAGTGACCGTGAATGCTGGTCAAAACAAGGACAGTTGAAAAATAATTTGAGCGTGTGATTGCATGGTTAACCTTCAGCACAGCAAAACAGAGAAAATACAAATCCAAAGATATATCCAACTAAAGTCTGGATTTAATAGTAGAACATTTTTAATTTCATTCTAAGACGAGGTTTTACCACACTAAAAAAAAATATTGTTGGTTTAACTTAAAAAGTAAGTAACTTGGTTGCCTTAAAATGTTGAGTTCATTGAAATTAAAAATTTGAGTTAATACAATGAAGGAAATGGGTTTAATAAATAGAAACCCAAAATATGATTGTATCTGAACCACATAAACAATAAAAAAAATGTTGTGATAAATCATGAAAATAGCACAGTGTGGCATGTTTCACTGCATTATAACAAATAAAACACAATTACGCAATATGCTTACAAAATCTTTTAATACTATTTGAATAAAGGTCAATTCTCAAGAATGTTCATTGTATTAACTCAAATTTTTAATTTCAATTAACTCAAAATTTTAAGGCAACCAGGTAACTTACTTTTTAAAGATTTTTTTTGCAGTGCAAGATGCAAACTGTAGGCACTAGAAAATGAAGATATTTTTTAAATATTTCAAGAATTAGTAACTCAAATTTAATTTATCGCCCACAGGAAGGGTTTCCCTTTTTCAGTAGATAAAATGGTTGAACGCTGCTGTCCTCTAGTGTTAAAGGAGAGACCTGCATGCATAGAGGCCGAGGTAAGGGCAAGCTTTTGTGTAGATTTTCTCCATATATTTGTGTGTGATAAATTGTAAACAGTCACTTTTGACGCCAATGAATGCCTAAAATAGTAAATTCTGCAAAAATACTATTTATTCTTTATCTTGTCCTTGGCTCACTTGTCTATTCTCTTGCAGCTTGACAGCCACCTGAATGATCTGTGTAAAGCGAAGGAGCTGGTGAAGCCTCATTGCTGTGAACCCACAATCCAACACAGTGACAAATGTGCCACAAAACTGCTCCTGCGTTACATTGGCAAGGCAAATAAAGTCAGATATGGTGGGGGGAAGAAATGCCCCCTTATCATACAGTTTGCACTGTGTAGAAGATCCAGATTCAGAGAGAATCCCTGATACTGTGAATGTGGATCAGTTTATATAGTGGGCACACATTTCAATATTATGTACACTTGAGTTGAACCAAACCTGTACCACTTTTTGTTTATTTCTTTTTAATATGTAGGCTATATTCTATTTCTTTATGCAGTTTTCTTGCAAAAAGTTGTATTGATTATTGAGAGATATTTTTCAGCTTTTATCATAAAAGAAGAACTGCTTGGATAGTATAAAATGTTTAAACTGTTGTTTCCCCTCTGTTCCTAATAATATTAGAAATTATATATGTATATCCTAACATGTCTTTTTTTTAAAAAATTTAATCTTCTGTGATTGTATGTAAGTCTCAGGCAACATCATTTACGTTTCCAACATGAACGCAGGCAAATAAAACATATAGTTCATATAGTTGTCTGTTTTTAAGCCTCTCTCTCTCTCTCTCTCTCTCTCTCTCTCTCTCTCTCTCTCTCTCTCTCTCTCTCTCTCTCTCTCTCTCTCTCTCTCTCTCTCTCTCTCTCTCTCTCTCTCTCTCTCTCTCTCTCTCTCTCTCTCTGTCTCTCTCTCTGTGTGTGTGTGTGTGTATAACCAAGCATATATCACCCCCCAGTGACTACCATAGCATTGTTTTCCCAACTATGGTAGTCATAGTCAGTGGGGGTTCTGCTTGGTTACAAACGTTCTTCCAAATATCTTCCTTTGTGTGCAGCAGAACAAAGAAATTTAAACAGGTTTGGAACACCTTGAGGGTGAGGGAATTATGACAGATTGTTCATTTTTGGGTGAACTATCCCTTTAACTGAAAGGGTGTAATGCACAAACAGTTCTTCTTTTCATCATGTATTTTTACATGCGTTTTATATTATTTCAAATTTAAACTATTATTTATTTCCCCAATGTGCAATGCCTTTAAATGTCAAGCATGCTCAGCCTGTCCAAGATGTTATCTACTCTACGGTTTTGTTATTTTTAGCACTGTACATAAAGGCTTGGCGAGTTTGTTTCACAAACTAATGGGTCGTTGACAAGGCAAGACTGTCGTCGTCGTCAGTATAACTGTGGATATTAGCCTAAATTATTATTTGGATTATAAATTATTATTTGGATAATTGCGATATTCGTATGTAATATAATGTAAAATATATATAATAATTTCTGTATGTAGATAGTGGTCAGAATGTCTGTTTGTAGTTAGTCTCAAATAGGTCAGTGACAGTAAAGGGTGCCAGCGAGTCGGTCATAGAGAGCCGGGCGGAACCGGACACTAGTTTGTCTGATTCCGGTCATGGATCGGGTCCAGTAAACCCGAATCAAAATGGCGTCCGCCGGTCCACCCGACACGGGCTTATCTGCCCCTCCAGGTAAATTAAATCATTATGGATTTTATACTTGTATTGGCACGTGCGTTTTGTTTTTTTTTATGTTGAATGTTGCCCTGGATCAACTATTTTTACCAGCACTGGATAGATTCACTGTGTTTACTGGCTTCAATCAAGCCTTTTGTTCAACAACAACAAAATAAATGTAATCTATTATAGGTGCAGGTTAGTAATTATAATATATCCATAACTTATCAGATGTGTGTATGTGGGATTTATTGAATTCATCTATGAGCTGAAGTTTTTTCTAGTAACGTAATAATCCAGATCGATGATGTGGATCTGCGGCTAACATGCTATATGCTAACTAGCCCAGTTATAACAAACATAACAAAGCTAGTATTAAAAAAATAACCTACATGAATAAATGCAATTCAGTTAAGATTATCTTTATTTATTGTTCTATTAAATTGGGTTGTTTCGGATTTTCTTGCTAATTGAACGAGCCACCCTCAGAATTTCTTTAAAAATGTTGCCGAGCGTTAACAACAAAACACACACATATATATTTTTTTAGTTTATTTACTTTTTAAATTTATTGTATTATTGATTTGGTTTTAAATAAGAGATGTTAGAGTTTTGTCGAATATATGCAAAATGCCTAACGGAGTTAAGTAGGGCTTCCTTTGGTAACATTGTTTTTGGTATTGTAAATATAATGGGGAATGACACAATAACGTTACCTTTTCTCCAATAAGACATTGACAACGACTTGTTAATATTTAATACTAGCGCAATGCTAATAAGTTAAAAACGGTCAGGTTTAAGTTTAACGTTACGTCAGTGTACTAGTTCTTTCCACAGGCGCACCCATACTTACCAAATCAAGTAACGCATATTTTAAATTAAGTTTTCTCATTTCACGTCATAATGTGTGGTGCACATAATAAGACAAATTACATTTAGATGAACTGGGGTTTTGTAACAGTGGCGTTGAGTAGCATTTTATCATGAGTTAAGGAGTTCCCTCGGTTATGATTAAAAAGTGTTTAGTTTGACTTATTTGTCCTTCATGAAGGTTTACCGGAACTTAGACTTTTGTTGGTGTTTACACTTGGTTATTTTGTCACTTAGTGCTGATTAAACCATGGCAAACATGTAACCCTATCCTATTATTATATCACTGACAGTGTATGAGAATGCTAATTAATTTCGACTGTTAGTTTGTAACAAAATTATTTGTCATAATGCATTCATCATATTCACACGTTTTGTGAATTAGCTAATTGGTTACTGGGATGTAAATGGCATTGACTGTGCATGTCCTGTGAGTGGTTATATTCTCTTCGACTCCCTGTCTGTCTTTATTGACCCGAGTAAAAAATAACATCCCTTGGGAAATGAAGTAGAGACTGACTTCAGTAGTCTGGGGTGCTGAAGTCAATCAGGTGTTCATTACTTACGTGGTTTTGTCTGTACGCTCTGAACATCATGGCATTTTGCGTGGGTAACCCACATTAGGATATAGTTAGCACTAGCACTCTATAAGAAGTATTTTTAGTGCTCTCAGACACACGTACACTGCTCTCTTGCTCTAAATATAAATGGGAAAATGGGACAGAAACCAGCTCGCTCACCCAGATGAAATGGGACAGACTGCTGAACATCTAAGCCTCAAGTCCCATCTCTCTCTCACAGGAGATCTTGCCACAATTCATGACCTCAAATGCATGTTTGTTTCTGTGCGCATGAGGTAAATGATTTGTTCACTACCACTCTTAAAAGAGAGTGTAGCCTATGTCTTAAGCTTGGACTAAATATAGACTAGCTCAAGAGAAGAGCCATGTGTTCTCTTAGTGGTCATTTCACTTGCTCTGCAGTTTAAGGATGTGATGCAAAACAAAACTGGAATTTAAGTGTTTTAGTGATAAATTAGCCTATACATCTGCAGGACTCCAGACTGCGACTAAAACGGTCGCATTTGCGACCAAAAATATTAATTTGCGAGTGATTATTTTTGCTGCAATCGCCATTGGCCAATCAGATTGAGTAGCCAAACCTCAGTGAGTCTGAGCGCCAACATACGCGTCAGAAACAGGTGTCATAAAGGATAATATCAGGCTTTATCAAAGCCCTCATCTCTATCGAGCAACAGCGCTGACGGCTGTGCCAGCATGAGAGAAAGAACATGACGGAGACGTGTCAATGAATGAACATCCCAGTGCTGTAGAAGTGCAGGAAGTCAGTGTCTATTCCTTCTGATAAACTACAACAGATAAACATGTCAGCTGTGTGGACGCCAACTAATCGGTAAAAATTCTCGTTTTATTTGATACTGCTATGGATTCTTATTCTCAATATATTTTACTCTTTGCTGTTTTTTGTACTCAAAATTGAGTTACTCGCAAAATCGCTAGCCCGATGTCCCGGGGCTAACGTTATATGGTATCTTCCAGTCGCCCAACCAAAACGTGTCACAGACCTGCCCAACGGGCTGTTTTAAATAGTGACTAAAAGTCCTCTCTTGTTTTGCTTTGTTTACTCTCTCGTTATCTGAAGGAAATATAAGACCGCGGGATGTTTTTGATCATGCATGCCGATTTGTCCGCAGTGAAGTTTAGCGTGTGTGTGTGTGTGTGTGTGTGTGTGTGTGTGTGTGTGAGTGTGTTCGCGATGAGAGGATCGCGGTTATATCGGTGGGTCAGGTGGACCAAATAATAAAACATAACATTGTAATTCATTGCGGATGGATGAGAGAGAAATAATTAATGTGTTGATTTTATTAAAGACACGGAAATCTCATTTCACTGTAAAACGCAACGAACATGCATCACTTTCGTTTTCAAAACCGCGTCTCTTCAGGAAAACAAATATACTAACATATGCCTAGAGCGCCTCCTAGTGGACAGTATATAGAACACAAAGGAAAAACCCTACATGAGATAATGCTTAATAATTGAACAGTTTTACCTAAAAAAACATATACACTAACTTAATAGAAATCATTCGGTTAAGAATTTCCAACATAATGTTTGGAAATATTAACGTGTTTAAAACTTTTAAGTTTTTAATTTGCAGAATTTTCACATTAAAAACAAAAAAGCAAGGAAAGTCAAGTAACGTGGGAGCGTTTTAGTGAAGTAGTTTAACAGGATGGATCGTGTCGGGTAGCCTATGTGATGTGTAGCGGCCGTAAAGCACTCTATGTACATGACAATAAATTAATAAAGCCTATAAAAGCCTACAGTGGAGAAAACGGCTAAAGTCACTGTGTGTAAATTTTTCCCTTATATTCCCTCAAAGCAAAAATGTAAAAGCGCCTATTTAAGCAAGCTTGTCATTGTACTTTTTTGTTGTTGTGTTTTTCATTAAAGGGGGGCTGTCACACACAGTTAATGTCTATCTCATGTCAATCTTGAGTACCTATAGAGTAGTATTGCCTCCTTCATATCTCTGAAAAGTCTTTAGTTTTATCATATTTATAAAAGAAAGATACGCTGTACAGAGACTTTCTGAATAAACCCGAGCGGCTGGAGGCGTATCTTGTGTGCGGAGCTAAAGAGCCACAGGCGCACGCAGCTATTGCGCTGAGAGCGTCTGAAAACTATGGACGGGAGAGGGCAGTCTGACAATAGCCCGGCCGCTCCTGACATCCTTCGACAACAGTGTATCTGTGCTTGAACTTGAAGTGAACAACTTTCTGCAGTGGTGGCGTTCGTTCACACAGTTCCCATTTCCCTGCCCTGAACCTGGCAATAGGCTATATGTTCTTTGCATCCCATCCACAAGAGCGTCTTTAGAGAGAACATTCAGCCTTTGTGGTCGGATTTGGGAGGAGAGACATTCTGTTCTTGCATGGATGTTAAAAATATTTCATTTTGCAGTAGCTATAGCTAGCAAGCTGACAGTTTTCGTTTATTTGTGTTTTTGGCACATTGGTGTTGATGGTATCATGATATGTATAGACAACACTTTTTATTTATCCAAGCTCAACTTCCTTAGGAATTAATTGAAAACGCTCGCTCTGCTCCGCTCCGTTATGAATGCCTGTGCGGCCGTGCTCGTTTTACTTTCGGTTTAGAATGATTTAAAAGCCCCCATCGGTGATACCGGTGTTGTCACACAACGATTATCCGGTGGGAAAATTTCCTCACTGTCACATCCCTAGCATCCATCCATCCAATCAAATACTCATCCATCCAAACAAACACCCACCTGTCTAAACAAACAGACAAACAACCACACATCAGGACACACTGGTTTAAAGACCTAGCCTAGAAGTCTAGATGCACCCTAGCGGCAGCAAATCTAATTTGCTGCGAGTGTAGTCTAGCAACTCTCGGTAGACCTGCGAGCTGGAAAAAAACAAACTTTGGTCAGGCCAATCACATATAGAGTCGGTGGGCGGGCTTAACATAATGACGGCAGAGTTGCCGAGGTTCCGCGTGGCTGACGAACAGCGGTTTGGCCGCGACTCTTGGAGACTTGTTGTTAAACTTTTCTTTGAGAAAAGAACAAAGAACGGCACTGAAGTCATTCTTAAGAATGGAAGATGTGTTCGGAGTTTTGCCGACCGGACACAACGAACGTTTAATCTATCAACTAGCTCTGCTTCACCTTCGTTGCTCTGGTTGGTTGTAATGCTATCCTATTGTGTGCAGAGGGAATTTGAAAGACAACCGTTTATCCCGCCCCTCGGATTGAGCCCTGCCAATGGTGAGTTCTTGATGTGGGTCTGGCTTGTCAGGCTATTAAAGACCCGCTGTGGTGAAAATCAAGTTTTTTATGTTGTTTATTTGTCAGTGTGGTGTTTTTAATATGCTTTAAACAAAGCATGTGCAAATTTATAAGGGAACATCATTGCTGAGTATTTTCTCCTTAACTGCAGTGAGTAAAAACGTCGTTTGAAATCGTCAGTGTTTTTGACGTCACAAACTATGCTATAATCAGTCACGTCAACGTGCGTTGCGGGCTTTAGCATTTCTATGCTGTGAAGCAGGGGAGTCTCAAGAGAAGCCAGGTTATCCCGGTATATTTTTCTGTTGATATGAAAAATCGGGTACATTTAGCAATATAACGGCGGGTGAATGATGTATATGATGTATATATTACGATGTTATGTTAAACTAAATGCCTTTCTCCACTGACATTCTATGATGTTCAAAGCATTTAAGGATGCTGATTTTCAGAAGGCTGCTGTCTGACTCTGAGATGGTGAACGGGAACATGGTTTGTGTAACATTAGCAACACTTATATAACACATTACCATCCTGATACATCGACTTGTAGATGAGCCTGTATAATTCACTCAATCCCAATTATTTTTCTGAATCGGTTTCTGGTGCAAACATTAATGGCTGAATTAAACCAGTATTTCCACTTGCCATTGTGTAAAGTTGAGCAAGTGCATATTCATGGATCTGCATATACTAAATGAAGCAAGAATCTAGTTACATTCAAGCTATTTTAAGGCATGATAGATTTTTTTCCACAGGAAAAAACTTTTAAATATGTCATTTTGGTGATCTCAGATGAGTTTTAGGGGATATAATTACTGACTACAGGGGGACTTTAGTGCTGAAAATTTGGCCCTTATTAAAATATCTGTTTTACCCCTACAGATCTCAGGACTCCGTTTTGGAGGCTTTTGGCCTCTCGGAGAGGTAGTACATGCATGGCTCAGTTGTGCTGTGTGATTTAGAGACACTGAAGGCCAATTAACCAAAATGGCTTGTCTCTTGCATGGTTTCGTTTGCAGTGGCGATTTAAGCTTGACTGGGGGATGGGTGGAACGTAATGAAAGTGGAAGCTGTAACTGACTCATCTGTTTGTGCAATTAAGGCAGATGGGAAAAGGAATTGATATTTCAGACTGATGATGAAAGGGACCAGCTATCTGTTGGAAGTGGGAACAAGTAAATGTATATCACAGTTCCTGGACACTGTGCCAATGGCTCAGGCTTTTGTAGATACTAGTGTTTGTGCGTGTAGGCCTGCGTCTTGGTGAGATGAGCAGTTGAATGTTGTCTCTCTTCATTATCACTCATATTGTTCAAACTCGAGTCCTTTCGTATATCTAGATCTGCTTGCCGTTGAGTTATCTGTTGTCTGCCCTCACTAACTTAACCTTAAAATAGCCGTTGCTATTGGTTACTGCAAAAATGTTCAGTAGTTGTCAAGGGAATTACCTTCCATGCGTTCTTTATGTAGTTACTTGGTTATCAGCAATGCCAAATATGTCATTTGCACCAAAGATATATATTTTTTTTCTTCCTTGATGAAAAGGAGTGATGGTAGTCATGAGGTGAACCACATGTGCTTTAAGAGTTTGACTGATATTGTAAAAGAACAATTTATAACTTTTTTCCTGATGCGACCTGTTTGTTGTAATCCTAATTTTGATAATGGGTTAATGAAACCGCCAACTTTTTTTTAACAAAACTGCTTAATTTCCAGTCCACCAAATAACCAAAAAATGTCAAATAACTAATTTGGTGCAACCAGGATGAAGGGAAAAAAACAGGAAATGGTATCATAGAGAGGACCTACAGACTAGTAATGGGGGATATGAACGATATGCAATATAAACGATACAAAATTGGCCTACGATAGAGATTTATCGAGATAATTAATTATCGCGATAATGCGTATTGATGATGCAACGTACCCGCGAAATTTAGAGTCACGTGTTGCAACTGGCTGCAATGTATCATCGTATTCGTCATCTTGAGTAAACACAGCAACGGAGGAGCTGGTGAAACATCCATTATTTGGATTTAAGCCATCCGCACACTATACTGTAGAGCGTGTGGGGCAACAGTTCCGGAGAAGAGAGGTAACACGACTAATCTGTTCTACCACCTCACAACATTCACTTCAGGAGGTTTACCTTATTGGTATTTTTGTATTATTTCTTATATACCTTGTAGAAAAGACGCGAGTCGCGTTTGTTTCTATTGAGCCTGATTTCTCAAAATGGTGTGGGTGTGTGTGTGCTTATCCTGGGTGCCATGACAACAGTGCGAGTTACAGTAATGCTGCCTTCACGTGCTCTCGGAATT
Source organism: Paracanthobrama guichenoti (assembly GCA_018749465.1). Classification (NCBI taxonomy): domain Eukaryota; kingdom Metazoa; phylum Chordata; class Actinopteri; order Cypriniformes; family Gobionidae; genus Paracanthobrama; species Paracanthobrama guichenoti. The sequence goes on along the minus strand of CM031958.1, from coordinate 15,466,176 downwards.
ATCATAAATACGAGTTTCCTAGGTAAAAATTGCACATGAACGGCCTCACATTTTGAAACTTGAATGCAGTGATCTCGTAATCATGACCTGAGAAGTCGGAATGATCAAATTTCCGATAGCACGTGAAGGCAGCATTAGCGTGAGAGCCGGCGGCTGCTAACGGCTCGCACTCCTCACAGGAACACGCGCAGAGTAATGGCCAAGCTCAGTGTTTTGACTGCATAATGAGGTTTCTTTCTCGCAAAACCTCATAGTATGCGTCCTGAACACTTTCCATATATGGCGTGCGTCTCACTGTCATTTATAGGAAGGAACGCGTACAGGACATTTTTATTTTTAATTTCTTCTTTTGAGGTCCGAAAAAGATAGAAGGACATAGGGCATTAGAACAACAGCAGGGTGAGTAAAAGATGGCTTTATTTTCATTTCAGGGAGCACTATCTGTTTAAGCTTTTTCTTTGTTAAAGTCTCTGCAGCTAGTGTACTTGAATTTTATTTATCTCCAACATTATGTTGTATAATTACAGTTGTGCACAATAAATGTTCTCAAAACTACATACAACGTTTCTTTCTTTAAAAAATGTAATAAAAATACATTTAGCGGTTTGGCTTTCATTAGGGTCTATGTAACCTGTTCTGAAATATCGCGATATATATCGTTATCGCAAAAGGCTGCATTGTATATCGCAATATGGATTTTAGGCCATATCGCCCATCCCCACTACAGACCCTCATTACGTGTTTTAAGGTCAATGAAATATCAGATCATTTGACCTGTATATGAAAAGGCAAGGTTAGTTTCATGTTCATAATGTAAAATGTAGCCTAAATTTGATATCAGTTAATACTTGAGATATGTTCACTCACATCTGTTCAAAGTGGAAGGAAACTTTCTCTCCTGGAAAGGTTTTTCAAAACCCTATGAAACCAACATAAATAAATAAAAAAATCTTTATCTGTCATTGCTCATATATACTGAATGTGATAGTATTCTCTGTGAGCGCAAACCAGATTTTATATGTTACTATTTCTGTAGGTTGGATTCAAATCTTGATTGTGTGTAATAATATCAAGCTCTTGGCAGGATTGAAGTTGCTATGCCATTGTATCTCAGTCTGTTTGTTTTGACAACAAGCAGACAAGCTTTGTTGTATAACTTCTGTCTCGCCTGAAGACATGCGATCATTCTGAATCAACGCAAACAACCAAGACCCATCGCATGCCCTGCATTGCTATTATAAAAATCTGAATTTGAAGCCTCCAAGTGTTTTAGATCATGTGTTGTTTATTGAGTGAATATCCACCAAGCATCTGCTGTGACAGTCTGCTGATCGTCTGGCACCCCTGGTGTCATGACAGACTTTGCCCCCTGTGACATTGGCAGGTGGAGGATCGTTGAAAGAACTTTAGTTTGTTTTTTGGGTGGATTAGAGATGACAACCAAATTTTGTAATTGAGGTTTAATTATTTACACGTTTAGCATGTTACGCGTTTATCAGAGCTGCTCCGTTCACAGTAAATGCTCTCCATTTGAACTCAGTCTCTGCATGTGCTGTTTATTTGGGTTTCCAATAACATGCATTTAGAAACTGTTGTTAACTTATTATAATTTGCATGCATGGAGTGTGCCTCAGCAGCTTAGTTAACAAACTGCATCTCTGCATATGCTGTGAGTTTGTGTTGCCTTGCCTATAACGTTCATCTGGGAACGCAATGTCAGCTGAGTGCTATGAAAACACACAGTGAATATATCTACCCGTACAAAAATTAACCATGGTTTTACAATGAGCAAAACAAACAAAAATAAAAATAAATAAATAACAGGGTTATTGTAGTTATCCAATGGTAACCACAGATTAACCATGGTTTTGCTTCAAATCCATAGTTTAACTATATGGTATTTGTGTGGTTATGCAAATGGAAATCAGTACTCCAAAAACATGGTTTTACTATAATAAAACTATGGTTAATTTTTGCAAGGGTATGTTTGTGTTATACATTATGTGCAAAAAGTTACTAAGCAAAGGACAGTTTGAATCCCTACATTTGAAATGATATTTACAAAAAACAAGAGGAATGTTCTGCAGGAGAACACACACATTCACTGTGGATACAGTGACCTGTTACTGTCATTTCTTTATCCTGTAAATAGGCTATAAAATGGGTTATCCCTTTACAGTTACTACTCTCATAAAATACTTAAATTACATGTTGACTTTTAAATCTAAATGAATGAGTGTTTTGCGCTGAATATTAATAATCTCCCTTTCGACTGCGTTCTGTTCTGCGACCGCACCGGGCCTTTTTTAGTAAAGTTTAACACAGACTGTCAGGATGCGCTTTCATGCAAAATGGAAATACTCGTGTGAATTAGTAGCATTTACAGATATAACTACTGTTCTCTATATAGATCAGTCAGTGGATATAACCTGTAAAATTTACGCTTTGTGCTGAGGACGCAGACACGCGCACATTTTTCAAAGCGCGTGACGGTATGTTAAACTGTAATGCATTTGCTTGAAGCCTCAAAATAAACCATTCTCATGTTTTGGACACTTAGATCATGTACCTTTCCTGCATCAGCTCACTCTGTTTCCATTCCACTGTTTCTTTAATTTTGTCCATAGAGATGCGTTATTCAGTGCTGTAATTTGGCGCGACTGGTGGAAGCCAGGTGGAAGGGCAGACCCGACTAATCGATAATGAGAATAGTTGTCGATGATTTTCAATATCGATTATCGATTTTATCAGCTAGTTGTTGCAGCCCTAATCAATATGTTTCTAAATATGCAAATAGTTTGTAGCATTTTTTTTTATTGTAAACATGGCCAAATATTAAGTGGATATTTTAATTAAATGTTTGCCCAGTATTAATTTGATCATGCTGTAAAGTGTAACAACAACAATCACCAGGATAATTAACAATCGCAGGCCATGGCTCCCTTATAATCAACTTATGTATTATATGACATTATGTATTTTAACAGTGTTGTTCAATAAAACCATGTGATTGCTTGTGATACTTGCATGTTACCACAAAAAACTGATTACTCGATTAATCGTCAAAATAATCGGCCGACTACTCCGTTACCAAAATAATCATTAGTGACAGCCTTAATTTATTTGTAGTTCATAGGAGAGAAACCGCAGGAAGTGGTGTGAAGTTCATATCGTTTTTTTTCTTCTGTCCCTCTAACACATTTTAATGTTTTGTTGTGTTTCTTTCTCTCTTTGTCCAACTTTAAAGGATCCAGCGGAGTTCGAAAGATGACCATTACGGAGGTAAGCCTGATCTCATGTTGGATTACTCTCTTTCTGTTAGGCATAGAAATGATTTCTTAATTGCTCTCTAAATTCTAAATCTGATGACTGTTCAGTTTAGTTTATCATTTCATCACTCAAGTTTTGCATCAGTCAAATCCTGTTTAATGAGAAATAGCAAGTAAACTTAAGTAAACTCAGAATTGTTTTTCTGAGAACAGTGTTCAGTTAATTTCTAATCAGATATAAGTTGTCTTGTCATTCAATATGTGAGTCAGTTGTAAATTATTACCACTCTGTGGATTCTAACGAATTAATTGTTAGAATAAAGCTTGTAAATTGTTTTGATGATTCATTAAAAGAACTAACTCATAAGATTCATAATCTATTTGTGTGTTGTACTACACAGCTTGTGCTGTTTTAATTTACTCAAACTTGAGATGTGCTCAAAAAGGTCCATTGTCTAGAGTCAAATTAGTGTAGATGAAGCACAGCTCAACAGAAGTAACTTTTATACCAAGCAGCTTCCAGTTGCTTAACATGATGGCGAATTGGCATGACCATGAGTGAAATCTTTTCACCCTCACACAAAATTCCCTATTGCGCGGAATCCTATTGAAATAAGTTAGTTTAACAACTACACCTTTAGTATTACTTCACTGTTCCCAGCTTTTTTGTGCCAATGTTAGCTCTTTAACCTTAAATGCATGAATGTTTCACCAATCATTATTACATACTAGGGTCTTTAGCAACACGGCTGGATCTCTATCACGGATGGTCACGATAATATGATATTAGAGTAACATTTACAAAAGACAAAAATAAAGCCTATTTTGTTTCCTTTTGGAGCTTGGAAGGGTTCGGTTTAAGCAGATGTTTTATCCCATCATCACTGTCCTCGTCAGAGCTCATTCCCCAGAACATTCAGCATCTGGCTCATATTTGCCATCTCAAACATATATTCTCAGAACTATAATTTTCAACATCTTCAAAATCAGTATTTTGATCACTGACATCTTCTTCACCAGATCCACCATCAAGTGACAGTGATATTTAAATGTGTTCAGTACTTTCTCTGCAAATTTGCTGATGATACTTCCTTTTCTTTTGTTTTCTGCCTGCGGTAACTATGAGTGAAATGTCACTTCATCTTTGTGTATCAGACATTACCACCTTGTGGAATAAAGGTGAATTACACTTATTCAGAGTATAGAGTAACATTGTGGGCATCAGGATCGATTTCACGCATTGTCCATTGTCAACGTTAATTTTTTCACAATTAGTGACCATTTTATAGCAGCAAAAAGGCCCTTGAGGTCGTGCTGTATGGTAAATATGGGTTTAACATTGCCCTTTAGTCAAGACTGTATTCACAATAATGCACAGCTTCTTGATTTATCGCTAAATAGATGTCAAATCCTGCCTCGCTGGTTTCTGCACTCAGTGCTTAATGCGAACATTTTCACCTTCCCTTGTTTTCTCAGTTTCTCTTCAGTCAGCCAAGTACTTGTAAAATCTCAGATCAGTATCCACAGTTTCATCCTAGTCTGAGTGTTTTTTTTTTTTCTGGACATTGATAGAGGAATTTGAACACATGAGCCCTGTAGCCTGAAGTAAGATTGACTTACTGTTACTGTGTGTTGATTAAACAGTCATGTGAGAAGGATCTTGAACAGGACAAATATTGACACAGTTAGATACACACACACACACACACAGACACACACACACACAGCTCCCATTGTCGATTGAAGATTCACGTGTATCAAGGGAGTGAGAGGATGAACAGACTGACAGGAATGTGTGTGTCTGTGTTTGACTCGAGGAAACGCCTGACAAACAGGAAGTCAAACCTGGATTGAATCCCCTCTATTGACATGAAACCAGTTGCTTTTTTCTGTTCACCTTTGTTCTGTCACTCTTTTGTGTCTCTGTCTCTCTAACCTAGGGGCCAGGATCATCGCAGAGTATGAAGAAGACCATTGGTCACCGAGGAGTTGACCCCACAGGAGAAACGACTTACAAAAAGGTCAGCTGGCAGTCAGATGTGTCACTTAATAATAGAGGAAGGGCAAGAGAGGGAAACTGGGGTAGAAAAAAGGAACAGACCAAAGGGAGGAGTTGGAAAGGAAAGAGAGGTTATCATGAGAGACATGCTGAGATTATGATGATGTAAAATTAAGTAGCATTGTGATTATCACAGTGATTTTTATGATTTTATTTGCCTATTAAAGGGATAGTTCACCCAAAAATAAAAATTATGATTTACTCGCCCTCAAGTCATCATAGGTGTATATGACATTCTTCTTTCAGACGAATATAATCTGAGTTATATTAAAATGTCTTATATATCTTCCAAGCTTTATAATGGCAGTGAATGGCTGTTTCTGTTTTGAAGTCCATAAAAGTGCATCTATCCACCATATAACTGCTCCACACGGCTCCGGGGGTTATTAAAGGCCTTCTAAAGCGACGCGATGCATTTGTGTCAAATATCCATATTTAAAGGGGTCATGAATTGAGAAATCAACTTTCCCTTGATCTTATGATATCTAAAAGGTCATGGTAATACAAGAATATCCTGTAAGTTTCAGAGCTAAAAACTTCCTTGTTAGTCAAGGAAAAGCTTTTATTGACACCAGACCAGCAAACGATCGATCTCAGAATATGTCGACCCTTGACGTCATTGTGTTTGATAAAGACATTTCATTGTTTGATAAAGATATTTTGCGAGCCCTGTGGGCGAATCTTTCCGGTTGCCATTTTCCCCACACGCTTTCAAAACAATTCCCACATGTACTCGTTGGGCAGCAGAAGCTCATTATAATATGCAAAGCTTATCCAATCCTAGCCGCGGACGTTTACTTCCAAGTCTTCAGTGCGGCACGCCCATAAAATCTGAGCGTTCCAGGAGAGAGCCTCAAAACCAGTGTAGAAAATAGCCTATTACTGATTCATTATGATGTTTTTGAATGTAAAAACCACGCAAATGTCATAATTGACCTCAGACAACAGTTAATGACCTAGTTAATGACCTCTTTAAAACTTTACAAACTGTAATCTCTAGCTTCCGCTAACTGTCATACACACATTCACGAGTTCAGCGTATGATGTAGGATGCAGGCGTAGCGTAAGTTCCGGTGACGAATGTGGACGCTCAGAGGATGGAGCAAAACAAAACTTGGTTCTTGTAAGAACTCGCATATTCTCACCGGAGCGACCTACGTCATACGCTGGAACGGCAGTCTCTCGTGAACTCGCGTGGAAGTTAGAGATTACAGTTTGTAAAGTTTTAAATATGGATATTTTTCTTACACAAATGCGCTACTTCGCTTCAGAAGGCCTTTATTAACCCCCCGGAGCTGTGTGGAGCAGGTTTATGATGGATAGATGCACTTTTATGGACTTCAAAACAGAAACAGCCATTCACTGCCATTATAATGCCTGGAAGAGCCAGGACTTTTTTTTTTATATAGTTCCGATTGTATTCGTCTGAAAGAAGAATGTCATATACACCTAGGAGGACTTGAGGGTGAGTAGAAGTGATGTACCAGATGAAGGGAGCAAGATTTATTTAGACACTTGACACATTCTTGACACATTAAATTTTTTTTTGTAAAATTACAGATTTCAACAGTGACTGTTTAGTTGAAATGATTGGGGGGAATCATAATTTTAAGCATTTTACATAAGCAATACATCATTTTAAATGTTATAATGTTATATAAAAATATCAACAACTTTTTTTTTTTTAAGACTATATCTCCCACTCCTAATAACACATTGCAGCATTTGTTTTTACTGGAAATTACTGTTGTTGTTTTTTATAAATGCATTATGTTCCCACGCCACTTACATAACAGCTCATTTATAGGTTATTTAAAAGAATCATTATGATATTTATCTAGTGTTTCCTTTCTGTTTGCACTTCTTTCTCACGCATTCTCATGCACACTCTCTTTCTTTGTCTTTAGACGACCTCCTCCGCCCTCAAAGGTGCCATCCAGCTGGGCATCGCGCACACAGTGGGCAGCCTCAGTCAGAAAGCTGAAAGAGACGTTCTCATGCAGGACTTTTATGTAGTAGAGAGCATCTTCTTCCCCAGGTGTGTGTACAAAAAGACATCTTACTGCATGCATGTTACCACTTGTGTATATGTTTGCAAGAACTACTCAACCATGTTCTGTAGGTATATTTAAATATTTATGGCTATTTAAATAGATTTGAATGGGTGTGCTGACTGAAGTTTGTGTGTCTATAAATCAAGTGAAATGTCAACCGTAACAGAGTCTTTAGGCATCTCATGTGTGTTTAAACCTCTGGATCGAACAGTGGGCAGCTTGCCAGGTTATATAATAAAACAGAAACTCATAACCCTGTCTCTGTTTTGCTCTCTCTGTCTTCTCTCCTACAGTGAAGGAAGTAATTTGACTCCAGCACATCACCACGGTGACTTCAGGTTTAAGACCTACGCCCCCATCGCCTTCCGTTATTTCAGAGAACTCTTTGGCATTCGACCTGATGACTATCTGGTTAGCTGAACCTATATATAAAAGAAATATGATTTATGATTTAATTTAATACTTGTTTAGATTAATATTAAAGGTCCAGTAAGCGATTTTTGAGAAACGCTCTTAATATTTGAAATCACACCATTATCTTGATAGCTCCACCCCCAAATTCACGAACATGCTATGCAACACAGGCACTTCCCCCATCATGAGTGTATAAGCCCCTTACTGCTGATTGGCTACAAGTGTGTTTTGGTGCTCGGTCCGATCCTCTTTCTGCTGCGTTTCTCAGAAATCGCTTGCTGCACCTTTAAACGCTTTTAAAAAAAAATGTGTGTGTATGTGTGTATATTATTTTTATATATATATATATATATATATATATATATATATATATATATATATATATATATATATATATATATATATATATATATATATATATATATATATATATATATATATATATATTTATTAATATTAAAGGTGCAGTAAACGATTTTTGAGAAACGCTGTTAATATTTGAAATCACACCACTATCTTAATAGCTCCACCCCCAAATTCACGAACATGCTATGCAACACAGGCACTTCCCCATCAGGAGTGTATAAGCACTCATATATACTATATATACATACGTGCATTTACATGCATACATACAGGTGCTGGTCATATAATTAGAATATCATCAAAAAGTTGATTTATTTCACTAATTCCATTCAAAATGTGAAACTTGTATATTCATTCATTACACATAGACTGATATATTTAAAATGTTTATTTCTTTTCATTTTGATGATTATAACTGACAACTAATTTTGGGAAAATCCCAAATTCAGTATCTCAGAAAATTAGAATATTGTGAAAAGGTTGAATACTGAAGACACCTGGTGCCACACTCTAATCAGCTGATGAACTCAAAACACCTGCAAAGGCCTTTAAATGGGCTCTCAGTCTAGTTCTGTAGGCTACACAATCATGGGGAAGACTGCTGACCTGACAGTTGTCCAAAAGATTGACACCTTGCACAAGGAGGGCAAGACACAAAAGGTCATTGCAAAAGAGGCTGGCTGTTCACAGAGCTCTGTGTCCAAGCACATTAATAGAGAGGCGAAGGGAAGGAAAAGATGTGGTAGAAAAAAAGTGTGTAAAGCAATAGGGATAACCACACCCTGGAGAGGATTGTGAAACAAAACCCATTCAAAAATGTGGGGGACATTCACAAAGAGTGGACTGCAGCTGGAGTCAGTGCTTCAAGAACCACTACGCACAGACGTATGCAAGACATGGGTTTCAGCTGTCGCATTCCTTGAGTCAAGCCACTCTTGAACAACAGACAGAGTCAGAAGAGTCTCACCTGGCCTAAAGACAAAAAGGACTGGACTGCTGCTGAGTGCTCCAAAGTTATGTTCTCTGCTGAAAGTAAATCAGGGTCCCAGAGTCTGGAGGAAGAGAGGAGAGGCACACGATCCACGTTGCTTGAGGTCCAGTGTAAAGTTTCCACAGTCAGTGATGGTTTGGGGTCCCATGTCATCTGCTGGTGTTGGTCCACTGTGTTTTCTGAGGTCCAAGGTCAACGCAGCCGTATACCAGGAAGTTCTAGAGCACTTCATGCTTCCTGCTGCTGACCAACTTTATGGAGATGCAGATTTCATTTTCCAACAGGCCTTGGCACCTGCACACAGTGCCAAAGCAACCAGTACCTGGCTTAAGGACCATGGTATCCCTGTTCTTAATTGGCCAGCACACTCGCCTGACCTTAAGCCCACAGAAAATCTATGGGGTATTGTGAAGAGGAAGATGCGATATGCCAGACCCAACAATGCAGAAGAGCTGAAGGCCACTATCAGAGCAACCTGGGCTCTCATAACACCTGAGCAGTGCCACAGACTGATCGACTCCATGCCACGCCGCATTGCTGCAGTAATTCAGGCAAAAGGAGCCCCAGCTAATTTTCTGATATACTGAATTTGGGATTTTCCTTGGTTGTCAGTTATAATCCTCAAAATTAAAAGAAATAAACATTTGAAATATATCAGTCTGTGTGTAATGAAGGAATATAATATACAAGTTTCACTTTTTGAATGGAATTAGTGAAATAAATCAACTTTTTGATTATATTCTAATTATATGACACACACACACACGTATATATCACACACACACACACACACACACACACACACACACACTAAAAGTGGCAAAGACGTTTATAATGTCACATAATATTTCTATTTCAAATAAATGCTGTTCAACAAGATATTTAGCAGCACAATTGTATTGAACATTAATAATAATAATAATAATAATAAATGTTTCTTGAAAACCGAATCATCATATTAGATTGATTTCTGCTTTGCCATCACAGGAATAAATTACATTTTAAAATAGAAATCAGTTAATAAAATAGAAATCAAGTAATAATATAACACAATATTACTGGTTTACTGTTTTTTCTTTTTTTTTTTTTTTTTTTTAAGACTTAAGACTTTTGAACGGTTTGTGTTTGTGTGTGTAATAGTCATCATCGACAGAGTTCATTGTCCTTATCAACATCCCTGATGTGTTTTTGTGATTTCTTTCTGTCTGCAGTATTCTCTATGTAATGATCCTTTAATCGAACTGTCCAACCCTGGAGCAAGTGGATCAATATTTTATGTGACAAGCGATGATGAGTTCATTATTAAAACAGTGCAGCACAAGGAGGCAGAGTTTCTGCAGAAACTACTGCCCGGGTACTTCATGGTGAGCCTAAAACACGTGTTCATTTATTATGCATCATCTAAAGTACATGGTATAAGTCAAATTGTAGCATTCATCTAGTTCCAAATTGTGATATTACAGCATTTCTGTTCTCCTCTCCTCCTCCCCTCAGAATCTGAATCAGAACAAGAGAACGCTGCTCCCGAAGTTTTACGGCTTGTATTGTGTGCAGGCGGGTGGAAAGAACATCCGTATCGTTGTAATGAATAACCTGTTGCCCCGCAGTGTGCCTATGCACCACAAATATGACCTGAAGGGCTCCACGTACAAGCGGCGTGCCTCACCGAAAGAGAGAGAGAAAAGAGTCCCCACTTACAAAGACCTGGATTTCATCCAGGACATGCCCGAGGGCATCCAACTAGAACCGGACAACTACAACGCCCTCTGCAAAACCATCCAGCGGGACTGCCTGGTGAGCATGCATGCATGCTCGAGTTTGGGTGTTATTGCATGTTAGTTTAAACATAATACAGGATTATTATAAAGATGTTGATAATGAATATTCAGTATACACTACCATTCATAATTTTGCGATTAGTCTGTTATGGTCACCAAAGCTGGCTTTATTTGATTAAAAATACGTTAAAAACAGTAATATTGTGAAATATTACAGCAATTTAAAATAACTCTATTTTATTATATTTTAAAATGTTATTTATTCCTGTGATTGCAAAGCTGAATTTTCAGCAGCCATTCTAATATGCTGATTTGGTGACATTTTATATTGCTGTTACAGTTGTACTGCTTAATATTTTTGTGTAAATCATGATGCATTCTTTCCCCAAATATTGAACAGTAGTATGGCATAAATCATTCAACCGATAAGTACTTTAAGTATCCTAAAGATGATCAGTCATTATGTCAGATTTGTGGTTTCTCCATGCTGTGCATTCTTTTTTTCATGTATTAAAATGTTTAATAATATAATATAAAAAGTATATGGTGCTATTTATTATTACTATGAATTGTTATATTGGTGCATATATATGAAAATGATTTTGCACTGTATTTTATTTTATTTCATGCATTAAACATTTTGAATCTATTTCGTTTGGTTGAAAAGATGCTTTCTGTGTCAAAAAAACAATAAAATGAATAAATCACCATTTTGGTGCAAATATGTAAGTATTGAATATTGTCAAAAACAAGATTTGTCTTTGATCTCTGTATTTGACAGCTGCTACAGAGCTTTAAGATTATGGACTACAGTCTGTTGGTGGGGATCCATAACACAGATCAGGCATCTCGCGAGCGAGCAGGGGCAGTAGAGGGCGGGGGTTCTGACGGGGCCGTGACGCCAGACCACAGGAGGCCGCAGACTCAGAAAGCTCTGTACAGCACCGCGATGGAGTCCATACAGGGAGAGGCCAAAGGGAAAGGAACCCTGGAAACGGAGGACCAGTTAGTCACCATCTTATTATTCTACTCACTTATGTTCCCTGTTTGATTTTCTCTCCATACATGCAGTTAATTCACCGATCCATCCATTTTCTGTGCTTTTCAATGTCTTTTTCCTTTGACTTCTGTCCTCTTCAACTTTCTAATTGTTCCATCTTTCTCCCACACTGTAATCCCTTTCTTCACTTGGCTTAAGCCGAGTGCACACTAGCTGTTTCCATCTGAAGTTGCGGATGTAACTTGTGCACAAAATTGGAATATTGCATATAACATTTGCGAATAAAGCACAGTTTCCATCCAGTGAGCCAAAGAAAACAAAATCGTCACTTCCTGATAAACTGGTGCTAAATATTACCAAGAAAAATGGAAGTTGTTGCAGTAGGAGAAGGCAGTTCTGAGAGGTAATTATGCTAAACCACTTTGACGACAGACTTTACTCAGGCATTTCAGAACCAAAACAGCATTTCAGGTGCCGTGCAACGAGATCGCTCCGCTGGTCGGTACAGTTATGCCATCTTCCTTTTTTGATTTGCATCAAGGAATTTATTCGGTAAATGTTTTTTAATGGATATTTTTAGAATTTATATGATTGTTGCCATTTCCATGCAGAGGTTTTTTTTTTTTTTTTTTACGCGGTTATCCCAAAATGCACATAAACATATGTGGATGGCTACTGTATGATTTTGGCAGCAATCTGGCCATCTTGACAAATTTTGCTTATCCTAAAAAAGTTCTCTAATTCTAGGCTAAAATCTGCTAGTTTGACATTCAACGACACCCGATTAATGACCGTTAAAAGTTTTTACCTCTGATGAAATTCTGGCAGTCAGAAGATTTGATTAACAGTCCTGTAGTGTGGCTTCTCCTACGACAGCCATCAAATCCAAAACCAATAGGAGCGGAGAACCTGATGACACAATTAGTGCAAAAGCAATCCACCACTTGCTTCACACACCTTCAATTTTTTTGCCGTTTTTCTTTAAGACACAAGCCATGATCAAAATTAACACTGGAGAGATTGTTTTTGTTTGCTGTCCCGCATGTAAATGCAGCTCACAGTCACAGAATGTGTCACAGATTGATCACGTAAAACTCCAGTCGAGTCTTGCGTGCGTCCGTTTTTAATGCGACTGCCGTAAAATCCGACATTGACAACTGAGATGATACAGTGTGACATGGCTTTCTGCTAGGAACATGTTCGTACAGTCTGACCAGAAACATTTGTAAAGTACTATTATAAATCGTACAGTGTGCAACTAACTTTAGTTTGGCTGCAATATGTATTAGTCAATTAATGCAAGCAATTTCCTGTTTTGTCCATAGATGGGGAGGAATCCCAGCACGCAACAGTAAAGGAGACAGAATACTGGTTTATATTGGGATCATCGACATATTGCAGTCATACAGGTGATTAGTCACAGACAAGAGTTGTGTGTGCATATTTACGTGTTTGTTACTAGTATTAATATCTCTCCTTTGTCCTTCAGATTTATTAAAAAGATAGAGCATTCCTGGAAGGCCTTAGTTCACGATGGGGTAAGTCATCTGTTCCTGTATGTTACTTTAAAGCAAACATTATAGTTACTAAACTTTGCATTTAGTTGTTTGCAAACATGTGAGATAAATAGCATTGTGAACATTGACGTTGTAGGACACAGTCTCTGTACATCGGCCCGGATTCTACGCTGAGCGATTCCAGCGTTTCATGTGCAGCACAGTTTTTAAGAAAACACGTAAGTTGAAAAACATCTGCTTGTCCAGTTAGTCTTTAAAGGGTTAGTTTACCCCAAAATTTAAATTCAGTCATTTACTCACTCTCATGTCGTTCCAATCCCATAAGACATTCATTAATTTTCCAAACACAGGGATTTTTTTTATTAAACCTGAAAGATTTCTGTCCCTCCATTGAAAGCATTGCATTGTAAAAGTAATCCATATGAATTGAGCAATTTAGTCTTATGAAGAGACACGCTAGAATTATTTACACACAAACTTTGATTTACTCACATTCAAAACAGCACATCAAAAGAATACAAAATTTAACTATTCATCATATAAAGTGATTTCTCTTCACAGACAGTTTAAACCTCTCAATCTAAATGGACTTTTACAACATCTTTTTGAAGCTTGGAAAGTTTCAGTGGAGGGACAGAAATCTCTCAGGTTTCATTAAAAATATCTCTGCAACCAGAAATATATCAGGTTTGTTTTTCGAACATGAACATGAAAGTCTTATGGGTTTGGAATTACGTAAGGGTGTGTACATGAGGATCATTTGATCATTTTCTTTAAAGGTTTTTTTTTTTATGCTAAAATTCATTCTTTTAACATTGACTATTAGTCTGCCGTTCATGGGTTTATCTCCCCCAAAAGTGTAAACATTAAACCTCTCATGCACCATCAAAACATTTGAGAGCATTTTGCTGAGATCTGTCAATCTCTTTCCAGATCGACCAATAGCGTGAGTTTGGGGCGTGGCTACTGTAGTAGACGGAGTGTGTTTAGTGTAGTAAGCTCGACCAATAGCGTGAGTTTGGGGCATGCCTACTGTAGCAGACGGAGTGCGTTTAGTGTAGTGAGCCAGAGAGTGTTTAGCTGGTGTGAGACCATGACCGATGTGTTACATGGGAAAAGATAGTGGTAACAAGTGCCAAGCCAAAAAAAACATGATGCAACACTCTACATTGGACTCATCAATACCATACAGCATCATTATGCACCCATTCAGAAAGACAAATGTACCAGTTTATAAAGTTTACTTTGATGTGTCCAGACAGGTGCAGATGGGTTTATTATAAGCGAGGCACTTGCATTTGCTCTAGACAAAGTGTTAGTCTACTCAATTGCTTACTCATGACACATAGCAACACAGATAAATGTATTCCTCATATGTTTATTGAAAGTAGACTACGTCTACTAGTTAAAACATGCCTTCACAAGCACATGCAAGAGCTGTATTTGTGATGTTTGAGTTGGGGGAGGTTCGACATTTGCAAAGTTGTTTGAAAATGTGCTTTATTTTTTTTTTTATTCTGCTAGGTGCCACTACTAGTATTGCAGACACTACATCTTCACCTTTCAGTCTTTATTTTAGTCTTTGAACTTTTAGTGTTTTTGTGATGTCGTCATCTTGTGCCTCTCTCTCCGTTTCCAGTAAAATCTTCCCCCTCAAAGAAGAGTCGAAGTGGCTGTTCAAGTGTTGTGAGACGCCTTCCTATGGGAAGCTCTGCTCCCGCTCCTGGCGGACAGACAGTTGCTGACGCCAGGCTCATGTACCGTACTCGCCTTAACCAGTCCGATACAGAAGGAGAGAGCAGTGAGTACCGCAACCAAAAGTCTGTTGCTGAATTTACTACTTTCTTTTAGGGGTGTGCACGAATATTTGATTATTCGATCTGTAATTCATTTTCGAAAAATAAAAATACTATTCGAATTTTACTATGTTGCTTTGCTTGCCATAAATGCAGTGAATCCATGATAAATCCCACTAAAACACGCAGCTATAACAAAATCCACTGGGTGGCATGTTAATAAGTTGATTGTATTTGATCCATAGACCGTAAAAAAATAATGTCGCTGTCTGCCTCACGATGTTTGGAATTACTTTGGTGAAAATTTTAAATGATCTTACAGAATTACTACTACTACAAGAGTTACTTTTGATGAAATTAATGAATGAAACTGAGTTATCATAATATCACGACTCCAATTAGAAATTACATGAAATCCAAACAGCTGTCCATCACTGTCTGCATTCACGAGTGTCACAGGTAAGCGCAGCTGCACCCCGAGAAGATAACTTGTGTGACAGCAAAATGATCTTGAGACAAATTCTTCCTTTAAGTTCTGTCGAGGAATTAAGAACAGAAAACACAAAGTGCTGTTAGAAACTTCTCTTAACACCGTTATCTGTGTATCTCTGCAACGTCTGTTAGCGGAGCGCATTTCTCGCCCGAGAATAATATCATCCACATGATATTGTTTTTCTCAACATGTAAATATGAAACAATATAACCACGATAACCATATTATGACTTATTGTGACCAGACGTCCCCGTTTTCCAGGGACCGTCCCGGTTTTTGGTGTTCTGTCCCCGACTAGAGCTGTCCCCGGAAATGTCCCCATTTTACAGCTCGTTCAAACAACAACCTATTATTTTTTGCATCTGTTTAAGGGTAGGGGTGGGTATGGATGTAAAAAAAAAAGCCTCAAACCACATGAATATGATGCTGGTAGTACAATCTAATAGGTAGCATTTTTCGCTGTTGAATTGTGCTACCTACTGTTTTAATGGGAGGTAGCAAAATCTGACAAACTAGGACAAATCGACAGAACATCGTAACATGCATCTCGATGACATAAAACTCTCACAACGAAATGTGCATGCGCAGGCAAAACTGCTGCGGGGTAAAACTGTAGTTGGGGTAAAACTGTGGCTCTGCAGTCAGACCCTTCTCACATACAGCAGCTGCTGGTTATAAGAGCAATCGTGTAGTGATTATTTTCACCAGCAGATGGCGCTATGAGATACACTGACTCTACTTGGTCGCATGCGTGCCGCTACTACTTAATGAGTAACCGAGAGCAGAGCGCCATTATCGTCAAATATCAAAAGAAACATCGCTTTCAAGGTAGTAACATACTAACTATTCATGTTAAATTAAATTATTACACGGATCTGTGGAATACTTGATTCTGATTGGTCAATCGCGCATTCCAGCAGTATGTTATTCTCAGATAACAACCGCCAAAGTAAATAACACAACGCTCATATGGGTACTACGAGTTATCTTGACCGGTTCTACTTACGCTTAACGTGTCACTCGTTGACTGTCTGGTGCCATCTTGTGACTGAAAAACACTTAATCACCATGGGTTACAATGGAAGACTTATATTAGAGTTAGAGTTATATTAAAAAAAAAAAAGTCCTGGCTAATCCAAGCTTTATAATGGCAGTGATTGTGATGTTCTGTTTTTGAAGTCCATAAAAATGCATCTGTCCGTCAAATAACATGCTCCACATGGCTCTGGAGGGTTAATAAAGGCCTTCTGAAGCGAATCGATGAGTTTGTGTAAGAAAAATAACCATATTTAAAACTTTATAAAGTAACATTTCGGCCTATAATGCTTCGGCTTATAATGCTTTTGTTCTTTAGGCCTGTATTTTCTTGTTTACACATTGTTTAATGTTTTGAACTGAAAAAAATCTTTAAGATACAACATAAGCTTGTTGCGTATATTGCCTAATTGTAAGTTTGTTCAGAAATGTAACGACAACTTGATGAATAAAAAAAATGACATCTATCTTATTTTCTCTAAATAACGTCATTTAAATAAATATTCGAATACAATATTTTGGAAAAATGCCCATCCCTACTTTCTTTAAACAAAAGTTGGGATACGGCAGTGAATCATCCTAGCCATTGAATGTAAAGTACTGGGCGTCACTGTAAGAGATTGTGAAGTTTTTGTGTGAGCTGATAGAGATGCATTGTTTTAAAATATTTTTGTGCATGCTTTTCAGCTGAGTCAGCTGTAGTGTGAATAGGCCTTTAATAGTGTACTGACTGAAGCATAAATTAAATCATAACTCCCTGTGTGATTGTTGTCCTCAGGCATGCAGTCGGGCAGACCGGACCTGCTTCCACAAACCGATCCCTTGGCAGGAAGCTCCAGTGAGTTTGCGGCATCGAATCGGTCCACCTCATCACAAGGCAGCACAGGAATGAGATCTTCACCTCCTCAAAGGTACCTCCACACTACCTCCCTATCACTTTTCAGTCTCTTTCTCTATTTTTGTGTAGTTTCTTGCAGTCTTTTTTTCTAACTGCTGCAGGGTAAAACTGTAGTTGGGTTAAAACTCTGGCTCTGCAGTCAGACCCTTCTCACATACAGCAGCTGCTGGTTATAAGAGCAGTCGTGTAGTGTTTTTTTAATTTTATTTTATTTTATTTATTTATTTATTTATTTATTTTTGTCTGTTACATTTCATCATCTCTCTCCTTGAAATCTCTCTCCAGCACAGTTTCACCTTCATTTGTATAATTATTGCTGCTCACTTCCAGGTCAGTAGGGGTGGAGGTGCACAAATCTGCAGTCACTGAGCAAGACAACAGCGCCTCCCACAGGTAAAATCAGACACACACATTTCTCATGATCAAGGCCGTAACCATGATCAAGGCATATATATATATGATTATATATATATATATATATATATATATATATATATATATATATATATATATATATATATATATATATATATATATATATATAAATAAATAAATAAATAAAAATAAAATACACACTCACCTAAAGGATTATTAGGAACACCATACTAATACTGTGTTTGACCCCTTTCGCCTTCAGAACTGCCTTAATTCTACGTGGCATTGATTCAACAAGGTGCTGAAAGCATTCTTTAGAAATGTTGGCCCATATTGATAGGATAGCATCTTGCAGTTGATGGAGGTTTGTGGGATGCACATCCAGGGCACGACGCTCCCGTTCCACCATATCCCAAAGATGCTCTATTGGGTTGAGATCTGGTGACTGTGGGGGCCATTTTAGTACAGTGAACTCATTGTCATGTTCAAGAAACCAATTTGAAATGATTCGAGCTTTGTGACATGGTGCATTATCCTGCTGGAAGTAGCCATCAGAGAATGGGTACATGGTGGTCATAAAGGGATGGACATGGTCAGAAACAATGCTCAGGTAGGCCGTGGCATTTAAACGATGCCCAGTTGGCACTAAGGGGCCTAAAGTGTGCCAAGAAAACATCCCCCACACCATTACACCACCACCACCAGCCTGCACAGTGGTAACAAGGCATGATGGATCCATGTTCTCATTCTGTTTACGCCAAATTCTGACTCTACCATCTGAATGTCTCAACAGAAATCGAGACTCATCAGACCAGGCAACATTTTTCCAGTCTTCAACTGTCCAATTTTGGTGAGCTTGTGCAAATTGTAGCCTCTCTTTCCTATTTGTAGTGGAGATGAGTGGTACCCGGTGGGGTCTTCTGCTGTAGTAGCCCATCCGCCTCAAGGTTGTGCGTGTTGTGGCTTCACAAATGCTTTGCTGAATACCTCGGTTGTAACGAGTGGTTATTTCAGTCAAAGTTGCTCTTCTCTCAGCTTGAATCAGTCGGCCCATTCTCTTCTGACCTCTAGCATCAACAAGGCATTTTCGCCCACAGGACTGCTGCATACTGGATGTTTTTCCCTTTTCACACCATTCTTTGTAAACCTTAGAAATGGTTGTGCGTGAAAATCCCAGTAACTGAGCAGATTGTGAAATACTCAGACAAATCCAAAATTGCTTAAATCACCTTTTTTCCCATTCTGACATTCAGTTTGGAGTTCAGGAGATTGTCTTGACCAGGACCACACCCCTAAATGCATTGAAGCAACTGCCATGTGATTGGGTGATTAGATAATTGCGTTAATGAGAAATTGAACAGGTGTTGCTAATAATCCTTTAGGTGTGTGTGTGTGTGTGTGTGTGTGTGTGTGTGTGTGTGTGTGTGTGTGTGTGTTAGGGATTGGCACGGTAACTTGCATGAAAAAACATCTGAACCGTTCGGTTCGCTTGTCTCGGTTCTGAGCGTGTGTACGTCGCACGGTTCGACACATGCGCAATGTAACCTCGTGCCCGTATGTTACCTCAGACAGTGAGTGTCCATTTCGCGCGAAATAAGAGGTGTGTGTGGACATACAGTAAAAGTGGAGTGCTGCAGGTCATGTCACATGTAGAAATGGCAAGTGGGAGAGATAAGGTAGGGCTGCCCGGATTTGGAGGACGGACAGCGTCGTATAACGCCGGCTTCACACCGCACGCGCAAGCAGTGCGTTGGTTGGGCAGAAGCAGTGTGTATGGAGAGCGGGAGGCGCGCGCGCCCGTTGTTCATTCACACTGGCAGCATTTGTCTCACGCAGCTGAACCGCGGCTCGTTTATTGCAAATACAGACGAATATTGTCCATTCTGTCACATTTTCCGGTGTTCTCTTCCAACCCATGTCTGTCTCATTTGATTTATGATGTTCCCCTCTGTCCCAAACACACATGCATATAACATGCTGTATATAAGTAGTTCACATGATAAATGTAACATTAAAGTTAAGATATGCTTCTAGTTTTAATAATTTAAACAGGCCTTTGAAGTTTGGGCAAAAAGCTGCTCATGCTGAATTAAAGCCACAGTGCATTGTTCGGCTCAATATTGACATGATTAACATGAAACGGGAAACAACTTATACAGGATATAAAAACATTTTTTAATACTGTATCCTAAATTGTGGATATTTAAGCTATATATCATATGCTGAAGTGAATTTCTGGAGTGTTAATGATTAAAAGAAAAAAAACAAGAACCGTACAGAACCGAAAACCATGACCCTAAAATCGTGATCCGAACCGTGGGTTTTGTGAACCGTGCGAAATAAATAAATAAATATATATATATATATATATATATATATATATATATATATAAAAATAATAAATTTATTAAAAGTGACTTATGTAAATACTTTTACATTGTTACAATAGTGTTCTATTTCAATTACTGTTCTTTTGAACTTTCTATTCACCATCAATCCTAAAAAGTATTCAGCAGCACAACTGTTTTCAACATTGATTGTAGTTAGAAATAGGTTTTGAGCTCCAAATCAGTATTAGAATGATTTCTAAAGGATAATTTCGACACTGAAGACTGGAGTAATGATTCTGAAAATTCAGCTTTGCATCACAGGAATAAATTACATTTTAAAATATATTGGTAACACTTTACAATGAGGTTTCATTAATTAACATTAATTAACTAATTTAGTTAACATTAACTAAGAATCAGCAATACTTCTACAGCATTTATTAATCTTTGTTAATGTTCATTTCAACATCTACTAATACATTATTAAAATCAAAGCACTGTGAACTAACATGAACAAACAGCTGAATGAACAGCTGTACTTGTATTAAATAACATTTAACCAATATTAATAAATACTGTAACAAATGTGTTGCTCATTCTTAGTTCATGTTAGTTAATACATTAACTAATGTTAACAAATGAGACCTTATTGTAAAGTGTAACCAATATATTAAAATAGAAAATGTTCTTTCAAAAAGTCTTGCCAACAATAGGAAGATGTATAATGACAAAATTGTAATATTTGGGTGAAGTAACTATGTAAAGAGACCAATCCTTCATCTCTCGCTCTCTTCTTCAGCACCGGAGCCGAATGCTTAGATGAGCAGTTAAGCAATGAAGATGCCATTTCGCTCAAAGACATCATCCCAGAGACTGACATTTGTTTTGTAAGTTGTATATAAACTCAAAATTATTTCACTGATCTAAAAATGTGATTTTATTAAAGACCATATTGCTTGTTTCCAGTAAGAGCAGAGCGATGACTGATGACGCAGGAGCAGAGAATTTATACAAGAGATTGACACACAGCAACTCCAGAGAGATGAAGGGCTATGCTATGAGCACTGCTATGAAGGCGGTTTTCTCTCAATGGGAGCTTGGGAAAGAACACACCATGTCCTCAGCACAAATGTTTTAAAAGTGAGTGAGAAACAGATGGAATGAAGAAAAGCCATTGAGCGAGGCGCTTTGATGGCTTTTTCCTCTTTCTCTCGCCCAGGAAATGCTGCTAAAACCAGTTTTAACCACAAACTTTATACAAAATTATTAGAAAAGTGATGTTAGTATCTCATCCACATTACTGCCTTTGTTCCCTCTTATACTTTTAAAACAGAGCAAGCAGGATGCACAAACTAATTTTCGTTTTCTCTGCCTAGCTAGTACTAGGAGAAAAAACACGTTACACAGTTAGCACCACTTTATATTATCCCATCATTGGAAGCTATGTTGCATAAATCTTTATTTATATAGGTCTTTAAACCTTCTGATTCTCTCTGAACTGGTGTGACTTGGACTAACGGTTGCTAGCACTCCAGTATGTTTATCTTAGAAGGCATTATGTCGGAGATAAGCAGACATCTTCTATTTCTCAGTGGCTTCTTAAAAATACTTATGAAGGTTAGTTTTTTTACTTTTCTTTTAGACTAAACCTGATGAGAGCATCGCTTTTCCAGCTCTTTCTGTGTTGAGACAGCATGTGCCCTAAGAATGATGAAACAAGGGGGAAAATGACCAAAAATGATTCCCAGTTTCTTAAAAAGTAAATGCATTTGAATATTACAGATAAAATAGCTTTGTATCTTCTAATATCCTGCAGTCAGGCTTAGTATTTAATGGTTTGTTGCTTAACGATTGCCTTCTCTGAGGTGCCACTAAGTAGATTTAGATATTGTTTTTTAAACAATTAATTCATATAATTATGTCTCTATGCATCTGTCTTTTGCATTTTTTCCCTCCCTGCTTATTGTACGTTGCCCCTCCATTTTGGACCAATCAACTGTCAAGGTTGAGAAATGGACGGATCCGCATGCATGTCATATTCTCTTTTTAGTGCACATATTGCTGCCACGCCAAGGGCCCCATAATATTAGTGTACTGTATTTGTGTATATAGATCTGTAAATAATTATTCAATCTGTGTTCCTGTACATTATAAAACTCTACTAATGTGCTCTTCCAGCACAGCAGCTATTGTCTTTTAACTAACATGTTAATGAATAGACTGATTGATTGATTGTGCCATGACGTCTTCCAATCATCCGCCTTAATGCAGCTATCGAAAGCAGCGCTTTGGTATAAAAACACTCATTTCTGCTGGTTACAGAAATTACTTGGACCAACATGGATCTGCTTGCGTCATTTCAGATCTACCCGTTACAGATGTTTTTGTTACACAGCGCATGCTTTACTAGCGCTTTCATACAAACCTAATTGTTTTCTAGCATTATACACAGTCCTATAATGTGTAGACAGGACTGAAAAGCCTTTCATCAGTTTGAATATCAGACATTCTTACACGTTATATTGTCAGTAGATAAGAAATCTTGAGGATATTCACAGCTGATTTCCAGCTGACGGGATGTAACATCAGTTCCGCAGTTGTAGTTAGACTCACCCTGAGAATAAATAATAATTTAAACTGAGTAAAGAAAGAAAATGGACATTAATGGACTTTACCAGGGCACATGTGAACACTTTAGAGGAGCTGGAAAGAAAATCTTTTGGAGTCTTTGGTTCACTACAAACTCTCTGATGAAGCTGCCTTTCTATTATCATATTTCTATTATTATATGACAGAGGAAGTAGTTTTTAATGGATCCATTGGTTGACAGACATTACTTACAGTTTCTCTTTGGCCGATTCCAGGCCCTGATACCTCTGCCACACACACATCTGGCTGACATTGCAGTCTTGAAGTATTTGGATGAAGGGCTGACTGTAGGCCTGAACAGTGTTGTGTTGTCCCAAATAAAACCGTCTCTTAAAATCATGCAAGTGTTGGAGGCGAAGTTGTGATCGTTTGCAGAGGATTTGCCTTTGCAGACCTGAAGAAAATGCAGATAGAATATGCACAGGAAGTACATTGACAGTCTTTCATGAGACTGTATTGAAGAAACCTATAGAGCTTCACAATGGATGCAGTATTTATGCATATTCTAGTTTTTTGACATTTTTAATGTATGTTAATCAAATTGATCATGTATATTTGTGCACAGAAATTTGGTTTAGGTCTATTTAGTTTTTTTATGGTTTGAATCATTTCAATGTCTATTGTTCAAGTCTTTGTCAGATCATATTACAGAACATTTTGATAATGCACCTTAATACTTCACAAAACTCTAGAAAAAAAAATCTACCCCACAACAAGATATCACTAAAAGCTAGAGCTAAACTCACAGTTGTCCTCTGAAAACACATTTCTGATATTAAAAACAAAGATGAGCAGTTTGCAATATTTTACAGGTTTTTTTAATGTTGCACAACATGTTTCTAAATTTTTAGTCCTACAGTACAATAAAAATAAAACAAGATTTACAATGGTCTGATTAACATTTTTACATTTTATATTCAATTTTTATCCCCTCTCTGTTCAAGGATATTGGCTCTATATATAATGATGAAGTTACTTTTATAAACTAATATTGCTCACAATGTTCATATTCATTTCACTTTCCAATTATGGTGGTATAAAGCATCTTCTTTTATAGACCTTTGTAAATTTGAGGTTCTGATATTCATAACTCAGAAACTGATCTTGGCTTAGTGGCTTAATTTCACATTTGGTGTGGGGTAGTTTTCTAGAAGCATAGAAGTCTTAAGCACACCGGTAGGAAATTTTTATTTTTGGGTCTTCACAATTCAGGCCTCACTCTCATTTAACTGTTATTTATTCCATGGTTATGGTCTCAAGATGCTACAATAACTTCCTTTCTCTGATCAACACTCAATAACTGATCAATTCTTATAGGCTAGTAACCACACTAACTCATCAAAAACATCTTGACTTAAATATCCCAAAAGTGAATCTTTTGGCCTGACAATAATTCAAATGTAATGCGAATGAAAGTGAGCAGCCAAACAGACCGATATTCTTTACGCTTTGGTTCATGTAGGGCTTTTTCCAGTGTTTGTATTAATACAGTGAAACAGATATTTGCACAACAGACACATCAGTCGTGCTCCGTGCACATCGGATTGCATGCTGGCAACTCTGACACTAAACAGACCAATCAACCTACGGCAATATGAACGTTTCTGCCAATGTATTTCAGTGATTGTATTTATTAAGAAATGTCTTTTTTCTTTTGTATTTGTGGACTTGTACGGAATTTGAATTCTCTATGTACCATAGACGATTGTATGTATTATGTAATCTGTCTGAAGTTTCTGTGATCTAAGTAGTATGCATGTTATTTTGGGTCTGAGGGAAGTTCTAGACAATATAAACCATTTTTGTGTGTGTGTGTGTGTGTGTGTGTGTGCATTTTATGTGTTTGTGTCCAAGGTAAATATTCCTATTCATTATAAATCTGTGAAAGCTCTTCCTCGGCTTTTCTACTTGTGAATGTCTGGCGGTGTCAGGAACAACACTGGCAACCGTAAGTGCTTTGAGGACTATATTTTTACCTGGCCTGTATAAAACGTGTATATAATATGTATATAAGCAAGTCACGGAAATGCCTTTTTCTTGTGTGGTGTTTGCAGCCTGTTTCAACTACCATCTTTCAGTGATGTGGTGATTGTTTTTTTCACATTGTCTTTCTGATTTAAAAAGAATAAAATATTTTCCAAACCATTGCTGTGCTTTTGAAATATTTTCCAAACC
>CM031958.1:15200977-15435977 GCA_018749465.1 Paracanthobrama guichenoti | reverse complement strand
CTAGTGAGGAAGTTTTAGGTTCTTCGGAATATTACTCTATATTTATTTTACATACAACATTTTACAATTTTATTTCAAAAGCTCAATAAGCATATATATATATAAAAAATATGACAACCCTAATTGATGGAGTGTCTAGCTTTTCATTTCTTAAACAACCATGTAGGAAGACCCATCATCGCCATATTCCAGGGTGACAATGTCAAGATTCATCAGGCTCAAACTGTGAAAGAATGGTTGGGAAGGAGCATGAAGAATCATTTTCACACATAAATTGGCACCCCTGCGTCCAGACCTTAAATTCATTGAAAGTCTATATACAATACAAGATCTTGACCAAAAATTGTTGTGATGTTATTTCCATCAAGAGGTCCATCAGGTTTATCTGAAATAGAATGCTTTTGTAACTTTATGCACTACCGTTCAAAAGTTTGGGGTCAGTAAGAACTTAATACTTTTATTCAAGGATGCATTCATTTGATCAAAAGTGACAATGTTGTGTACAAAAAAGGACGTTATATAATAAATAACATTGTACAATCTAAGCTTATACTTCTGATTATCTCTGCTCTTCTCTGTTTCACAGCTGGCATTGAAACACAGACAGGGAAAGAACCATAAGATGAGGATCATTGCTTTTGTGGGGAGCCCTGTGGAGGATCAGGAGAAAGATGTGAGTTGTTCTTTTTTTCCTTCTTCATGATGCATCTTGGGTGTAAACTGCATCGTATAAGTCTGTTTTAAAAAAAAAAAAAAAAAAAAATAAAAGTCCAATATAATGTGTTATTCACCTGCTCATTTGTGCCTCCGACTTGTCTCTTTTAGTTGGTGAAGATGGCAAAACGTTTGAAGAAGGAAAAAGTCAGCGTTGACATCGTTAACTTTGGAGAAGAGGTGAACATTTATTCTGAGGGAATGTAGTTTATCACACTCATCCAGAATTGACTTCTTTCTCCATCTCATTTACTCCAATTTTCTTTGTCACATTGTTAGGAAGTCAACACTGATAAACTGACCGTGTTTGTGAACACCCTGAATGGAAAGGAGGGTGTAGGCTCTCACCTGGTTACAGTGCCTCCTGGCCCGAGCCTGGCAGACGCTCTTTTGTCCTCTCCTATCATGGCTGGAGAGGGTGGCACCATAATGGGCCTGGGTCCCAGTGACTTTGAGTTTGGAGTGGACCCCAGCGCAGACCCTGAGCTCGCTCTGGTTAGTAGCACACAGATTTATTAAGTCAAGCCACGTATTTATATAGCACTTTATATAATACAGATTGTTTCGAAGCAGCTTTACAGTGACAACAGCATTTTAGGACAAACTTCTCTGCTAGGAATGTTCCAGATTATAAATGTCTTTGTTCCAGGCTCTGCGTGTGTCGATGGAGGAGCAGAGACAGAGGCAGGAGGAGGAAGCTCGCAGGGCAGCAGTGGCTTCAGCTGCAGAGGCTGGAGTCTCATCACCTACTGCAGATGGTGAGAGTAGGAGGATTGTGTTTTAAATGTGTATTGAACTAGTTGTACTCTAACTCTAACTGTGTTGTCGCCTGCATTGGGGAAGAACACACCGACAAGACTACAGATAGCATGTGCGTTCTGTATCTAAAGGAGATAACAATTTAAACAGATATAATCTTCTATATTTGTCATTCAAAAAGGGAAAGTGAAACTAAGACTGCAGGTATACAAACCATAAACAAAGCAGCGCTTGCTCACCATTTTGAATATCAGTCATGCTGATCACATTCTTTATTCCACTCTGCTCATGTTATAAAAATATTCGTGCAGTGGAATGCTCCGATTAGAACAGCCTTCTGTCTCTGCCGTCATGACTTCTTTGCTTGCTTTCATCACTTTTGCTTGTTTTCTCGGGCACTGACTCGTTGGCTAATCTGAACAGCTAATCAGAGTTCTCTCTATCACGGACGGTCCGACAGCGATTCTGCATGTTGAATCGGCCAAAAAATCCTGACAGCGTCTGATTAGTACCAACGGTGCGAAACACTGAAAAAACGGCCCGACATTGCGGACAGTCAGCTTGCTTTGTCCCTGCCTTTACAAGTGTAGCTGGGTTTTTGGTTTGTATGGAGCCTCTAAAGGGACTAGGGATGCAACGATTATAGATTTTGTTGGTATGATTATAGTCTGAGAAATTATCACGGTTTCACAATTGTGCATTCATTGTGCACGGCACTTTGCAACAGTTACGTTCTGTGCAAAAGAAACACTCAGTGTAGCAGAGCCTTTACGGTTAATTAACCTTAACGTTTTTAAGCGCGGTTAATCGAGAAATCGGTTAATCGCTGCATCCCTAAAAGGGACATGGTGATACTTTTGCATTCTCTCATGTTTTGTGTTCCCCCAAGATAACTTTGCATTCACTCACAAAACTTTTGAGTTCTTTCCCAGCGAACAAGTTTAGTACTTAAAAAAAAAAAAAAAATGCATTCTGCAAGAATGGATTAAATTGATCAAAAATGACTGATTATTTTTACATTGTTACAAATAATTTTTATTTTAAATTAATAAAAAGATCAAAAGAACAGCATTCATCACAGAATCCTGAAAAAAATGTAGTGCAGTTTCCACAAAATATTAAGCAGCACAACTGTTTTTGACATTGATAATATTCATAAATGTTTCTTGAGCAGCAAATCATCACATTAGAATGATTTCTGAAGGATCATGTGACACTGAAGACTGGAGTAATGATGCTGAACATTCAGCTTTACCAGAGAAATACATTTATTTTAAAATATATTACAATAGAAAAGTTATATTAAATTGTAATATTTCACAATATTACTGTTATTGTTGTTTTTTCTGTATTTTTAAATGCTATTTAATACAAGTGTAATTTAATAAAAGTATTATGGTAATATTTTGTGTATAAATGTAGACGTTGAGTTGTGTATAAGGGAAGTTCTCCATGCTCCAAATTGTAGAGTGAAACCGTTTGTATTTTAACAGTATAAGTTTGTTTTCTGAGAAGTCAGTGTTTAATGTGACCTGGTGTCTTCTGTATTTGTGTTTAGAGTCTGAAAATGCCCTGCTGAAGATGTCGACGGCTCCTGCTCTGCCTGATTTCAGCCGCATGACGGAGGATGAACAGATTGCATACGCCCTGCAGATGTCCATGCAAGGAGGAGGTCAGTCTTTATACTCTTCATAAATTCTTGTTTGTTTTTTTTTTTTATTATTTGTTTTATACGAAGAAATATTTGTCTTTGTGCACAGAGTTTGGCTGTTCAGAGGCCATGGATGTGGAAACAAGCGCAGCAGCAGACAGTGAAGCTCCTAAGGTGTGTTTCCCAGCTCTTTTCCTCCAACCAGACCTGCTTTCTTTTAGAGAGGAGATCAGAATTTTAGATTGAACACAGTCGTGCTGTGGAAATAATCAAAAGCAGCTGCATATTCTTCATTCCCATCATTCAGAAGCCATTGCTAAACATGCCAAAACCACACAAAACGGAAACAGAAACATTACATGTTTTTAGATTTGTGAGTACTGAAGGAACTCCATAGGGAAATTGATTCATAGGGAACTTATAAACGCTTAAAGACAGACCTACTGTGAGCTACAAGGTTGTCATTTGATGGTATATGCTTTTGTTGAAGCCGTCAAAATTTTTAAATCAATGGTTTTCTCCATGGTTTTTTATTTGTCATTTGCAATGCATCATGGGTCTGTAGTTCTTTCCCTCATTAAAGCTGTTAAGTACACAGTCGTGTACATTTGTGTTTATGTCTGATTTTCAAATACTGCTGCTTCAAATAAAAGTTTGTAATGTTGTAATTCACCTCTTAAGCCCGGAAAGATTGCCATTGTGAAACAATGTTGATTTCTGTGATCCTAATCGTTGGTCCTATGTCGTACAGTGAGTGAGGTTCAAAGACAGCTGTTGTCACGGAGACCAAAGATAGCCTACGATGATTTTCTGACACTGTCAGAAATTCAGCATGATCATCCCATAGTTTGGCTGCTACGGCCTACGTCTACTGACTAGCCAATAAAAATACAACATGAAATCAAGGCGACATGGCGCTAAAACTTAACTTAACTTCTTACCTCAAGCTCTTTTCCCTTCCTCTTTCTTCTTTTCGGCATACATAAAAACTACAACTGAGAAAATGTGATTCATCATGGTCTTTTTGTTTATCACTAGCGCATGCAGATAAAGATTCTATAGAAACTTGCGTCATAGCCTATGATTCAATAGGTGTTACCATCGTACAGTCTACATGCATGCCGTACCCAAGTTTATTAGAGCCATGTCGTACAGTGTGTTTTGTAATAATCCTATAGGATTGCCAAAATCGTGCAGTGTATCCCGGGCTTTAGCTGGTTGGTTCATGGCTTTTAACTCCTAAAAGAAGACTCTTAATATCCCTTTGGAAAAAAAAAACGGGAAAAAATACCATTGGAACAAAAGCCATTGAAAAATGGTTATGATTTAAATATATGCAAAAAAAAGACCAATCACAATTCAGTATGCAGATGTTAGGATGCTGTTACTGTTGGTTACATTTTGAATCCTGACAACAGTCAAAGGAAGATTTATATTTATGCCAGTTGTGTTCTTGAAGTTGATTCATTAGCCAGTAAAATATTCATGTTTTTCCAAGAGAACCTGAAGCTTAAATTTGGGATGGAACTGTTAATAATGTGTCTAAGGAAGCAGATAATAATTAAAGTAATTACATTAATTAGGTACTGCCTTTTAATTTTTCATGTGGTAAATCATGTATCAATCGCATACAACTCAGCACAATAGCATGAAAGTGAAACTCTCTGTGTGTTCTGCAGGAGGACGAGGAGGATTACGATGTGATGCAGGATCCAGACTTTCTGCAGAGTGTGCTGGAGAACCTTCCTGGAGTCGACCCCAACAACGAAGCCATCCGTAATGCCATGGGCTCTCTGGCTACCCAGAACAGAACAAAACCACCTGAGGGCAAGAAAGATGATGAGAAGAAATAGAGAAACGGCCTGGACTGACCGAGGACAAGGGCAAATGCAATTGAAGAGTTTCCAACTGGATGATGGCTAGAGATGAACACAATGCATATAACTGATTTAAAAAAAGCAAGAATAATGATTTAATGAGTTTCCTTAACAAATGTTAGAGGGAGAAACAACAGAACAGACTAACAACAAACTTTATTGAAAGAAAAGAATATCCATAAAACACTTCTCACATGTAATGGTCTTCATTTGTTCCTTTTAAGTAACATCTGATCTTGAACCTATTTAGTGGAGCAGACGAATCGTCAAACACTACTTCAAATAGTAGTGCTCACGTCAGTGTTTATTTGCTAGGTAGGTTACTTCATGCCACCCAACTATAATTTCTCTTGTGGTTTTTGGATGACTTGTAAAGGTTTCTTTGTCAATTTTGTATCACTATTTTCAGTTCCTTTTTTAATAAAGGGCTTTGTTATGGTTAAGGGAATCTAAAGATGGTAGCGGTGATTTCTCTTATTTTTTAAGGTTTAAACCCATGAAACTGTTTTTCTATGAAAAAAAGGCACAATTCTCAGATTTTTAGGTTAAAGTGCCAGTAGAAATTGACTTATTACATTTCATCTACCAATGTGATCCATTATGGTGTTATGCAGCACATTAGGTAACCGCCTCATGAAGCCCAGAATGGATGTGCATGGATGGTGTCAGAATATTGGCCTGATGTTTTATAGACTGAGACCCATAATTGCCTAAATGCAGGATTTGGGAAGTATAGCATGTGGGTTTTGTGGAAAAGAAGAAAGAAGAAAACTCTGAACTCCGATTCAGCACTCTGAACTCACTGATGTACCGCAGTACAGAGAGGGAGGGAGAGGGAGAGGGGAAGGGGCTGTAAAACACGCTGTGCATCATCATCCTCATGAGTTAAGCTACAGCAGCGACGCAGTGCAGGAGCGCCGCGCGCACATTTACTGCACTAACCTACAAACCAGCCCGAAGAACAGCGTGGTCGCCTGAATCCAGCGAGAGCGCTCACAATTAGCCCGCACTGCGTTCTGTATAGTTAACCTTTTTGTTTTTACTTTTTAGAGAGAAAACTGGTCATTATTGAAAAAATCAGTTACTGGGGTTCCCTCAAGGCGCAGCTGAACGTTTATTTATGCGCTCTTGCGTCCGCGCACGCGACGCTTTGCTTCCACTGTCCAGCGCGTGCAGCGATAATGCGCCAGTCGCGCTGATGCCTCGCGCGGGGATCCTGCGTCTCAGTCTCTCCCTCCTAATTTAATCATTTCTACCGCTTCTTCGCTGTATTATTTTTAATTGTATCACCTTTCGACTGTTCTCCCTTCAGTGAGGTAACGTTACTCTGAAAGAGAATGTAAGTATTTGTGAAGACTTTATATTCTACAGTTTTGTTACAAATAATAGACCTACGGATAGGTTACTTTGTGTAAACAATTTTCAAGCTTAATTTCCCACGAGTGTGACTTACATTTATCGATTTGTTGGTGATTTTGATCGATTTGTTTTTATCGAGATGTTGGCTTCATGGATCTCTTTCAGTAACACCAAGTTAAATGTTAATATTTTTTAATTGTTTTGGTCTGTAGGCTAGACCTCCGTGTTATAAAGGCTTTTAACCAGGATTCAGTGAATAATAAACATTGAACCTTTATCATATAATACACGTGTACATGATCAGCCTCGGGATTGGACATTGAAAAACCCGGATTGGTCGACCAGAAATTTAGACCTGAAAATCAATAATAGAAGTAGGCCTAATTAATTAATAATTAATGTACAGTTAAACTCTTTTAGGAAACCATACCCTGTGTTTGACATAACTGGAACATCAAATCAAAACTTGTGCACCAATAATCAAATTCAGCCGTTTTTATGTGTCACGATTGTCTTTGGATGTTCAGGTCTGCTGCAGATGATGGCAACCCAGCAGGTGCTCCTGGAGCTCCAGGTGGTCCCGGAGGAGCCGGTCCCCCTGCTCCCCCTCCAAACACCACCAGCAACCGCAGACTACAGCAGACACAAGCACAAGTGGAGGAGGTGAGTGAGTGAGTGAGTGTTTATGGACAAAAACAACGGAAGCATTAGCTGTATATGCACTGGAAATTATAGGCAAGATGTGCAGATTTGTACAACATACTTTTCTTTCTTTCTTTATGAATCGATGCTTTTCAACACAAGTTTTCAGTGTCGTTGTCTCATGTCTTCTGTGTGGTTGTGGTCTGTGTGGTCAGGTGGTGGATATCATGCGTGTGAATGTGGACAAGGTTCTGGAGAGAGACCAGAAGCTGTCTGAGCTAGACGACAGGGCAGATGCTCTGCAGGCCGGGGCGTCACAGTTCGAAAGCTGTGCTGCCAAACTGAAGAACAAATACTGGTGGAAGAACTGCAAGGTGAGACATCCTGACTATACTAATAAAGTGGAAATAAAATAAAATAAATTATAAATATTACATGAAAAACATAAACTTGAACCTACTAAAATTAATAAAACTAAAATTGAAATAAAAGCTA
This sequence comes from Paracanthobrama guichenoti, assembly GCA_018749465.1. Classification (NCBI taxonomy): domain Eukaryota; kingdom Metazoa; phylum Chordata; class Actinopteri; order Cypriniformes; family Gobionidae; genus Paracanthobrama; species Paracanthobrama guichenoti. The sequence goes on along the minus strand of CM031958.1, from coordinate 15,428,480 downwards.
TATGAAATATAATAATAATAAACAATGTTAAACATTAATAATAAAAATTATAATAAAAAATCCTCCTACAGAACACACAGAGCTTCACTTTCATGCCATTGTGATAAAAGCACAAAACAAAATTACTACAAAAAACATTTAAAATAATTAATAAAAATGATCTCGAATGATTAATAATAGTATATAAATAATACTACTGTGCTCAGAGCTCTATATAGTGTGAATGAAATAACATGCAGGAGTAAATAGGTCAGTGCTTATTGCTCATGCTGTGCTCAGCGATTTTGCTCTGTACAGCTGCTAGTGTTAATTAGTTAATTTGTGTGAACTGGAGCTTCTGGGTTTTGCGATTAGATGCAGAGAAATATGGGACATATCAGTCATCATCTCTTTGTGTAATGTCTACTACTTTATGAGTAGGATTAGTGTTACTCCGAATTTAGATGTCAAGTAAACTGCCTTTTTGAGGATGTTTTTTAAATTTATGTTTAACCCCTTAAATGCACGAATGGTTCGGCAAGCGTTATTACATATTCAGGTCTTTAGCGACGCTAATATTTTAATGGATTCAGTACTTGCTCTGCAGTAAATCGCTGAGCCATTTCAAGTTTTGCTGATGATACTGTCTATTCTATTGTTTTCTGCCTGCGGTAACTATGAGTGAAATGTCACTTCATCTTTGTGTATCAGACATTTGTGAATTGCAAGTGAATTGCACTTATTCAGTCATCAAAGATTTAATTAGTGTTGTGCAGAAAAAATATACTCTCACCATTACACACCTCGGGTCATTAGCAACCCTATACAATTTGTACAAAAAATAAATGTGAAAGGCATACTTTTATAATTTTGTTTCTTGTTATATTGTTTATAATGAATTGATTGAGGAATATTAAGAAGGTTGATGTCTTACTTTTAAAAAATTAACGAGGAGAAGGGAGTGAATGACGTCCCGGGTCACTAAAGACCCGAGGTATGCGTTTAAGGGTTAAGGGCCAGATTTACTAAACAGGGTAAATTAGAGTGAGAGCTCAATTCCACAAAAGCACCGATGGGAGTGGAAAGTTCTGTGTGTGATCTACTGACGACGCACAAATTAAAGAACGCAGCCGGATCATTTCCATAATGACCAAGAGCGGCGCAAATTAGCGTCTGGTTTAAGGCATGTTTTTGTGGACGTTAAATAATGGCACAAAAACCAGTAAATTGGCGAGAGCAAACTTTAGTACATCACCACATTTAAATACTCTCCTCCCATTCATTTTGCGTCTGAAAAGGAAACTCCTACAAATGCATATGCAATAAGGTAAGCCTGTCTTTCCACGCCTTTTCAGTGCAGAGCTTGTCTTTAGTAAATCCTGACAGTAGTTATTTTAATGGCAAAAGAGGGTTTGCGCTGACATTTGTCCTAAGGATTTCTTAAGATTGTATTTTTGAAATCTGCTATGAGATGTCAAAAATTTGCTAAGTGATGACTAAACATGTATATATTTTTGTAATTCATGCATTACTATGTTTGCTCATATACTCCCATTTAGGGATTTGAACAAATTTAAGCTTACAAAATGTTTTGCACATCCTGCACCCCTTACATACAGGGCCGTTGCTAGTAGGGCGAACGATTTTAGGGGCCCCTGGCCATAGGGGGGTCCTGTGATTTCAACTGAGGAGGAACCACAACCCCACAACCCAACTAGGCTTGCTATGGTATATGTATATCCGGTATTACTATATTATGAGGGATGATACCAGTTTGAAAGGTTATACTAATTTAAAAGGGGAAACAATACAACATACCTGACAACAACAGTTCCTAATTAAAAATGACTGTACAGATGTTTGATTCCTCTACAACAGGGATCTTAGGGGAAAGTAAGAGCACCTTTAGTTGAAACTGTAATAATATCATATTGGTTAAATAGATTTGGCAAATGCTCCAGTGCATATTTGTGTTTGTGCTCTGGCATCAAATGGTTCTATTTATAACGTATTTTGCCGTGTTTACCATTAACCAATCACAGACATGTCCATTGATCTCCTCGATGCAATGGCCAATCAGAGGTGTTAAAGTTAGTCAGAATCCACTCAGCGCTCAAATGGGCAGATTTTTTGCTCAGTACTGAGTTTTGCACGCTGGCGAATCCTCTCATTAGCGGAGATTTATTATGCAGTTTAGATAGCTTCACTGATTATGATATGATAACTCTTCAATCCTATTTACTTAATCTGATTACTTGTGAGATGGCAATGAACAGATGAATGACAGCTCTTTAGTGATTATAAAGGGAGCGCTTTTTGCGAATTTTAGCAATAGAAGCAGCTAAACAAACAAGGGGCAACAGCATGCAAGTGCTGTAACAAGTCTCAGTTAATCTAATGCAGTACACAGTACAGTACACATACACTTTAAAAATAAAATAAACAGAAAAATGAATAGATTAGTTAAGTGCTAGTCTTTATTGGTCAGGTATTTATTGGTCTTTATTGGTCAAGACGTGTCTTAAGATGTTTTTTGAAAATGGCTACAGACTCGGCTGCTCCCCATAGTTTACTAGAGCACCCTCACTGATTTCAGAAGATTTGTAATGGAACCGGGCGAACAAGTGCGTTCTTCTTTCAACCCTCCAGTTATACTGCAGTGTGCTCCAGTCGGTGGATTCATGCCGATCTGCCTTTTACACTGCCTAGTACTGCAGGGACAAAATGCGTATTTAATTAAATGAAATAATATCAGACATAAAACTGTTGTGAATTATAGTTCGTATTAGATATGTGCTTTTAAAGTGACCCAGTCGGGGTAAAATAAACTTTTATTATGAGCCGACAGGGATGTTGACCAAGTTGCGCCCCTCCATAAACCAAAACCTTAATTGTTTGTGCATTACATCAATATGCAACTGGGGTGACAGAACAAATGTTTAGGGTGGCACCCTTGTGGCCACGCCCTGCGGCATACCACTATGTAGGACAATGTTGATGCAAGAGTAAGCTGTCTGAAAGGGTTGTCCGGGTACTAACCCAGATTGTATCCAAAAAAATATAAAACCACAGTTGCCCAACTCACTGCAGAATTAAATGAGGACCTCGACTCTTCTGTTTTCACCAAAACGTAGTCTAGAGGAACGGAGTCAATATTCATGGTTGGGCTGCTATAGCCAAACATTTGGTCACTCGTGCCCGTTCCAAATGTTGGTTTCATTAGTGCCAGCAGTACAAATCTTGGGCTGTAGACAGTGTGAAACATGTATTGTTCTCTGATGAGTCCACCTTCACTGTCTTTCCCACATCCGTGTGGAGAAGCCCCAAAGAGGCTTAACACCAGCTTGACGCACAGCGGTGGATCAGTGATGCTTTGGGCTGCATTATCATGGCATTCCCTACTGTGTTTGATGGGCGCATCACTGCCGAGGACTACCGACCATTCTGGAGGACCGTGTGCCGTGTATCAGCATGATCATGCACTAATACACACAGCAAGACTCGTGGCAGAATGGTTTGATGAACATGAAAGTGAAGTTGAATCTCCCATGGCCTGCACAATCACTAGATCTAAATATTTTTGAGCCACGGCCACTGTTCTATAATATATATTTATTTACATGCACATAAACTTAACATCCCATTCTTAATCTGTAGGGTTTAATATGGAGTTGGTCCCCCCCCTTTCCAGCTTTAACAGCTTCAACTCTTCTGGGAAGGCTTTCCACAAGGTTTAGGAGTGTGTGTTTTTGACCATTCTTCTAGAAGCGCATTTGTGAGGTCAGTCACTGATGTTGGACGAGAAGGCCTGGCTCGCAGTCATCCCTAATTCATCCCAAAGCTGTTCTAGCGGGTTGAGGTCAGGACTCAGTCAAGTTCCTCCACACCAAACTCGCTCATCCATGTCTTTATGGACCTTGCTTTGTGCACTGGTGCGCAGTCATGTTGGAACAGGAAGGAGCCATCCCCAAACTGTTCCCACAAAGTTGGGAGCATGAAATTGTCCAAAATGTCTTGGTATGCTGAAGCATTAAGAGTTCCTTTCACTGGAACTAAGGGGCCAAGCCCCACCCCTGAAAAACAACCCCACACCATAATCCCCCCTCCACCAAACATTACACCAGTCTGATTTAAAAAAAAAAAAAAAAAAAATCTTTCCGCACATAATAAAACGTAATTTTGTGAAAAAAAAAAAAAAAAAAAAAAAAAAAAAAAACTATAATTTTAATCCTATAATTTCTCCTATTGTTTACTATATTCATTTGTTTGGTCAGTGTCGTTGTGGGGTTTGGTTCTTTTGCTGTTGTCGGCTCTAAGGACATTTGAAATAACTGAAATAATTTGGTGAAGTGATATGGAACTGTAATGCTACTTTAGCCGTGCATTTCCCTGAAATTAATTGCACACTTTAGAATGTTCGTTAACCAACCAAGCATTCAACAGCCCCTTAATATAAATGATTATTACTTATGCTTTCATCTACAAGGGTCTACATTACACCAGTATTACCATATTTAAATCCACTCTCCTGATTTTCTCTAAATATTTATGATGACATTTATAAACGGATGATAACAGGCCGATGATAAAATTAACGAATCCCATAATCCCGGAGGTCTGCTCGAGCAGACACCTAAAAACTATTTTACTTGCTCTTAAACGTTTGTTGTCAGATTCTTGATTAATCTGATAGTTCTTGATAACCGGGATGTTTGTGATTGTGTTTGTTTTGCTGTCTTCCTTCTTGTAATGTAGAGTCAGTGATGAATTGTGTGATTCTAACCACTTTTATCCTGTTTTTTCAGATGATGATTATTATGGGTGTTATTGGAGTCATCTTCGTTGGAATCATTTTCTGTGAGTTTCAAATAATTTAAGGCTTTTGCGTTCAGTTTGCATTATCATCAGACGACTTTGCCATTATCTCCTATTAGCTTATTACACCAGAACGTTGGTTAGTTATAATTGTTACAAGCCAATTATATAACAGCACAATTACCTATTTTTACTATTTGTTATTATTTCTGATTGTGTGTTTATATGGAGATTTTAAAGCTTTGACGTAAGGTTTTATTGTTTTTAATTATTTATTGTTGTAATTTTTATTTGATTACTCACATTGTATTTAAGAATTGATTTACTCTTTATTAAATTCAATATCTAATACAGTTATTTACACATTCTTTTCTCTTAAGCAAAGGGAGGTAGTTTTGAATGTACATGCAGGGCATTCTGGGATGCTCAGGCTTCTTTTAGTGATGCTTAGGTTTATTAGAGGCATCAATGCTGGTGCAACTGTCTGCGTGAGTTTACTGTGTGTGTTTATAGACCAGACTGGACCAACCCAGCATAAGCTCAATAATTCATCATTACACACATTACAGTGAATTATTCATTGAGGGCAGTTGTGCCTAACAGTGCGGTATACCGTATGTTTGGCAACTGAATCTGACAGAGACACATTTTGCCATGGAATATCGACCACCTTTTTTCACACTGTCCCTTTTTATCTTTCCTTATGTAGTGTATTTCTTCTCTTGAGCGATCCACCTGTGACAAACAAGAAAATGAGTGAAGAAAACACAACTATGACCTCCACCCATTTCCCAAATGCTTCTTTCTTCAATCCTGAGGTCTCTCCATTTAGACATTTTGCGCCATGGTGTGACAGTAGTATGCAGATATCTCCTCTCCTTTCTCCTGTACCAGAATGAACACATTTCACATGCTCTCTATCTTTCATTTTCTGTCCCTCTCTCTCTTTCCCTCCCTCTCTAATGCCTTTCCTGCATTATTCAAACGTTCTGCAGACATTCATACATGAATGCACAGAGAGAGCAAAGAGAGAGAAAAGCAGAAGAAAAACAGACTAAGTGGGAGAAGCCAGGAAGGAAAAATGTGGTGACACTTGTGAAGACAAGGTAGGAGGATGAAAAAGGAGGTAAAGTGGTCATGGGAGGAGTACACTACCGTTCAAAAGTTTGGGGTCAGTAAGATATTGTATTTTTTGAAAGAAAATAATACTTTATTTTCTAGTATTTAGCAAGGAAGAACAACATTGATCAAAAGTGACAGCAAATTCTTTTGAACTTTTCTATTTGTCAAATTAAGAATCCTGTAAAAATATATCACAGTTTCCACCAAAACTTTAAGGAGCATAACTGTTTTCAACATTGATAATAAGAAATGTTTCTTGAGCACCAAATCAACATCCTGATTTCTGAAGGATCATGTGACACTGTAGACTGCAGTAATGATGCTGAAAATTCAGCTTTGCCATCATAGGAATACATAACATTTTAAGATATATTCAAATTATTATTTTAACTTAAATGCATTAATAATATTTCACATTATTACTGTTTTTGTATTTTTAATCAAATGCAGCTTTGGTGAGCAGAAGAGACTTTTCTCTCAAAAACATTTTCAACATACTTTTGAACGGTAGTGTATGTAAGAGAGCGATAGAGAGAGTCTGTGTGTGTGTGTTTGTGTGTGTGTGTGTGTGTGGAATAGATGATAGTAAAGTCAGGTAAACATTCTTTCTGTCTCTGTAATGCCAATGGCAAAGCTTTCTCATCTGACCTTTCGGATAACTTTTATAAATTGATACTGACATCATCTGTCCCTGCAGATATGCCCCCATCCCATTATCACTACTGCTGTTGCCATTACCCTGTTACTGAGAGAAGATTCATGAGCTGCCGTCCACTGACTTTTATTCAAAATGTGTATTGTGTACTTAAAGGTGCAGTAAGTGATTTCTGAGAAACTGTTGATATTTGAAATCAGTCCAAACAAACACACTCTTCATTGCTCCGCCCCCAAAATGCACAAACATGCAATGCAAGAGTGGATGTCTCTTTATCATAGCTAAAGCGAAGCAAAATAATGCTTTCTGAAAAATAAAGTGAAAATGACGAACGAACGAGAAAGAACAAAAGATGAACGTACAGTACACAAGAGTATATACAAACAAGAGTTGGTTGATAATCACCAGAAGCACAGCAGCTCCAGACAAACAACAAACACTCAAAACTGTCCTGTTACTATAGCTAACATTACAACAACAGCATATCTTGGTTCTGTGAAATATAGCAAAACCAAAAACTCACGTTTGGAGCAGAAACAATGCAACCTCTGCGACCGTTTTCAGGCCTTTTACTAATATTAACGTGGGTCCTAAAGCTCTTGCCTGATCTTACCTTTTCTCTTTTGTAATGTCTCTCAGCCATCTTTCTTTCTAACTCTTTCTTCAAATCTCCCTCTCTTGCTCACTCTCTCTCCTCCCCCATCACGAGTGGACACGCCCCTTACTGCTGATTGGCTACAAGTGTGTTGTGGTGCTCGGTCCGATCCACTTTCAACAGTGATTCTCAGAAATAGTTTACTGCACCGATATAGATTTTTAAAGAAAAAAACAACAACAGCAACAACTAGACAGTAATTTATGAGAATGCTATGCTTTTTGCACTGAAAAAAGGTACAAAAGCTGTCACTCTGGTGGTAAAATAGTGCATATTAGTAGTGATGTTACATATGACACTGATTTTAAAGGCATGTATTGAGCAGCTCAATCTCCAGTGAAGCCCCGTATCGGGGTATACATTGGCAAAGATAAACAAAGCCTCACTTTCTGTCCAATCGTGTACATTATTCTTCTATTACATCGATATTCATACTGGCATTTATTGCCACATTCTAATGGGTAAATGAATTTATCAGAGAGAAATTCAAGGGTCATTCCTGAAATGTCTCCACTCCCAGTAAAGACTGTGATCTTACTGCCTTAAAATGATGAACAATATACATTTTAAACCTAGTCAAAAATAACACCATTTGAACTTCAAGCATATTGAAGTTGATTAAAAAATGATTTGAGACATTTTACCGCATTTTGAACCACTGTATATCACAGTTATTTCCTATGTCCCCAGGCCTCGTATCCCAATTTCATGATAAATACAACACTTTCCCCATGCAAGTTTTTACACTGTTGGGTATATCAGTAAAAATTTCTCTCCAATGTATATATTCTTTTCAGTTATTCTTTATTTTATTTCTATAATTTATTTTAGCTCTTATAATCAGAGTTTTTAGCTTGTCCCTCAGTTTATTATTTTTGACTGCTTTCCCTTTAAATGAAAGTTGGAACATTGTATCATAAAGCTGTCATCACTTCTTTGGAGGGAAAACGACTTGGGAAAGTGAGTGAGATCCTCTATTATTGTAATTGTCTATTTGGACCAATTTTATCTTTCAAATTTGATGTGGTCAACCTTAGTACATCATCCCCGTTAAGGGAAAAATTAAGAAATAAAAAGTTAGTAGAAGAATCAGTTTTAAAATTACAATTTTAAAGACCATGCAATTCTTTATTAGAGAAACCTCCTGTGTTAATTTCTTTTTGACACGGTGCACGTTTTAGGTCAGAATGTCTACTCTGTTAGTGTCCGCCCTGTTAAATTAGAAGATCTAACAGAGTGGACACTGAGGGTGTACATTGTGATGTGAAACGGACAAAGGTGCATGAGTTGTCTAAGATAATGTATACAGTGCTCATAAATTAGAATCATAAGCATTTAGACAACAGGGTGGACATTTTTGATCTTCCATTTCAGTTAGTTTAATAAATGGTTCAATTTATTTCCCATTTTTCCAAATGTTTTACATCACCCTATCATGAAAATTTCTTTTAAAAACTGAGTTTGATTTTCTACATTTTATGATGGCCAAAAGCCACCGAATACCAGGAATGACCCATACTTGGAATTTGTGCTCTGCATTTAACCCATCCAATTGCATGCACACTGTAGTGAACACACACACACACACCGTGAACACACACCCAGAGCAGTGAGCAGCCATATGGCACCGGGGAGCAGTTGGGGGTTTGGTGCCTTGCTCAAGAGTCTCACCTCAGTCGTGATATTGAGGGTGCACTGGTAATTCACTCCCCCCACCGACAATTCCTGCTGGACCTGAGACTCGAACCCACAACCTTTGGGTCCGACTCTCTAACCATTATGACACGACTGCCCCCAAAATTATGGAGTGTGTGTGTGGTGTGTAGTGGCTCCATCGGAGCTTATTTGTGTTTTCGACACTTTCAAAGCTCTGAATCTTTTCCCAGAACAGTCAGGGGAAAGAGCTTTATGAGGCTTCATTTCCCCATCCCTACATATTATTACCTTTTCAAAGGGTACCGACCCATGACAGCTTTTTGTGTATTCCTGGAGGTGCACAGTAATGAAAACAGACAGTAAAAACAATGTTAAAACTGTTAAATGGGAAAAATGAGAACATGTAGGTACACAGAAAACTTAAGGTGTAAGTTCATTTGTTGTCTTTTGACTTGCATGGCAGAATAATCCCACTGTTAGACTCTTTTACTTGTAATATGTTTATTTATTACTATTAACTGCCTGTTCTGCACAAAAAAAGCCTCATTTTCTTGTTCAGTGAAAAAAGCCTCACCTGGGAACAAGTTGTGAATGCTACAAGCCTGCCAAAATGTACTGAAATGTACAGAAACAAACAGATAATCAATGCAAAAAGAGCATAAACAATAATCTATACTGCCATGCAAATACAGCTGTTGGTTCACATTCCTTCGTCAGCACAAAGTTTTATATTTTGTTCTGTTGTTTGAGACTGTAGACTTGTCTATACTTCTCTTGTAAGACAAATTGAGACAAATTAAATACGATGACAAATTATTATTTGTATAAATATGAATGAATGAAAGCATATCATAACAGACGGGTAATGCCATCAGCCCTGATGCCAGGATTAGATTGTAATGGCATAAACCGCATGCTTGTATGTCCCTGATACTGTAGATGATGCCAGTAAAACCATCAACCAAACCTGATCTGTTTCTGTTTTTATTTCACATAAACAAGGAAAATGTACAACAAATAAATGACATTCAATAGATCAGAACAGAAGAAAAACAATGGAATTCATTTGCCATGTATAGAATTACGCATGAAACCTTTTTTGATATTTAACTTCTATTAAACAAATGCACTAGAAATCCACTAGAAGACAGTTGGGGGCAGATGAAGTTTAGTTTAAAAAACTAAAACGGCTCCTTCCAAGATTTGATGAAGATAGCTCCTCAGTTTTCTTAAAAGACAACAATAATAATAATACATTTAATATTTACCAGTACCGCTCAAAAGATTTTTTCTTGTTTCAGAAAGTCTCTTATGCACACCAAGGATGCATTTCTGTGATCAAAATACAGTAAAAATTAATAATATTGTGAAATATTATTACAATTTAAAATAACTTTATTCTATTTTAAAATACTTTAAAATGAAAAGTATTTCTCTTTGGTAAAGCTGATTGTTCAGCATCATTCCTCCAGTGTTCAGAGTCACATGATCCTTCAGAAATCATTATAATGTGATGATTTGATGCTCAAGAAACATTTATGAATATTATCAATGTCAAAAACAGTTGTGCTGCTTAATATTTTGCTGGAAACATTTATATTTTGTTATTTCTTTGAATAAAAATATATATATATTTACAATAATGTTTACTTTAAGTCTTTACTTTCACTATGTAATGTCACGGTTTAATGCATCCTTGCTGAATGAAAGTGTTAATTTCTTTTAAAAAAATCGTACTGCCCTCAAACTTTTGAACAGTAGTATATAGGCCTATAGTTAATATTGTATACATAGTTAATGTTGATGTGTTAAAAAAACGAAACTCACCTGCACCTCTGAATGCTTGATACAAAAACAGCACTGATATCACCAACATTAAGATAACTGTCCAGAAGCCCTTTTCTGTTCAATTCAAAAAGTTCAACAGCTTCATGAATATCTCAATTAAGACATGACTAGATTTGTAGTAATATGCACTAACTTATGTTGCATATTAAAGTGCCCCGATTATGCCATTTTAAAGGTTCCTAATTTGGTTTTGGACTCCTACAACAGGTTTACATGCATCCAAGGTAAGATTTTCTCATATTATACATTGCACATCATACATATTACCATATCTGAATTTCTGGTACACAGTAATACAAACTGTCCATTGATACGGTAAAAATGACACCATCATTACAAGTTAGTTTTGCATATTTGTAGGAGTTTCCTTTCAGGTGCAAAATGAATGGGAGGAGAGTATTTAAATCAGGGTGCCCAACCTTTTTTGAACAAAGATCTACTTTTAATTCTGTCAGTGTGCGAGATCTACCCTGGTGAATTCAGATTAGTGAACTAGCATACTACTCTTTGCTATTCCTGCCATATATTTATATTAAAGAGGATGAGTAGTATGTTAATATGCGATTTTGAATTCAGCCCCTAATTTCGTTGCTGTCAATGACTTTCAGTTATAAGTCATTTATAAGTAATTAATTCATGATTTACTAATCACGTACAAAACATGACTATACATTCATAAATGATTAATAAGTTGTATGCTAACATTTATTAATTTATTAATTATTAGTTAATGATGAACTAATAATTTACAAAACATTACTATTTTTATAACATCAATAAATGGCATGTTAACAATTTACAAATGTGCTGTTATCTTAAAAAAGTATTTTTGTTAAAACATTTTGTTTTAGTATCATCTCAATAAAAAATGTTTAATGATGAACAGACCATTAGTAAATGATCAGTATAAGCCGGCCTGTGTTCAAAAGCACACACCTGCAGGATGCTAAAACAGCATTTTTAAGAGGAGTAATTTAGTTGTTTTCAAGGGGATAATAATTTATTAATGACTTATAACTTAATTAACAAAAATTCATAAAATATTAGCATACAACTTGTTAATCATTTATGAATGTATAATTTAGTATAGTTTTGTAAATGTTTAGTTCATAATTAACTAATAAGTGACTTATAACAACGTTATTATTAAGTGTTACTTTTTTTTCATAAAGCAATGCTATTGGTCACCCTTTACGGCTGTCAGTGGATTTTACAAATATTTAACCAATAAAAAGCATGAAAAGAGCTTGTGTTAAATCTCGTTACTCGATTGGACTGTCAAATCCTCACAGCTCATAGCTCCGCCCCTCCTCCGCCGGCACACGTGTAACGGAGGCCAGCTAGTAGTTGCTGTGCGAGTAAACCTCACTCCTCTGATCTCAAGAGACTCTCTAGCGACTGAGGTTGCAGCCTTTAGCCTCCTTGTTAGAGCATCCGACTCTCATGCCAGCGGACCCGAGTTTGAGTCCCGCTTGGAGCGGGTGGTTCGAACAGGAGGGGTTACATTGGTGCCGTGACCCGGATGGGAGTGAGGTTTAGGGGGATGAGTGTAACGGAGGCTAGCCAGTAGTTGCTGTGCGAGTAAACCTCACTCCTCTGATCTCAAGAGACGCTCTAGCGACTGACGCTAGAGGTTGCAGCCTTTAGCTTCCTTGTTAGAGCATCCGACTCTCATGCCAGCGGACCCGAGTTTGAGTCCCGCTTGGAGCGGGTGGTTCGAACAGGAGGGGTTACACACGCAGAGCTGAACGTAATCAGTAATCTTGCAAGGTTTTTTTTTTTTTTTTTTTTTTTTTTTTTTTTTAAATAAATACAGCGTTTTCTTTCCTCAAGAAATAATATGTCTGTAAATTTACTGGTGTTTTGCACCATTATTTACCACCCCAAAATAGCACGTATTAAACCAGACGCTAACGGGTAGATTGTGTTGGTCATTATGGAAATGATCCGGCTGCGTCTGTGTTCTTTCATTTACAGCAGATCACGCGCAGAACGTTCCTCTCCCGTCTGAGCTTTTATGGAATTGCGCTTTCACGACAATTTGCCCTGTTTAGTAAATCTGGCCTCTTATGCTCACCAAGGCTGCATTTATTTTATTAATAATAAAAAAAAGAGCAGATGTGTGAAATATTAAAATGTAAAATAACAGTTTTCTATTTGAATATATTTTCAAATGTAATTTATCCCTGTGATGGTAAAGCTGAATGTTCAGCATCATTCCTCCAGTCTTCAGTGCCACATGATCCTTCAGAAATCATTCTAATGTGAGGATTTGCTGCTCAAGAAACATTTATGAATATTATCAATGTTGAATTTGAATGCAGCCTTGGTGAGCATAAGAGACTTCTTCTACAAACATTAAAAATCTTACCGATCAAAAACTTTTGAACGGCAGAGTGAGACTGGATTTGTTGACGTCATTTCAGCAGTTTCTTTCTTTTAGGAGACAATACATTTATTTGTGGTGCACTTAGATCTTTAAAACTTTGCAAACCTTTTACATTCACAAACAGCTACATTACACAATGCATGAAAGGTAATATTCGAAAAAAGCATTACAGGGGCACTTTAAAATTGCTCAGTTTTTTTAATGACTAGGCCTAGTTTGCTCTATGACAAAAACATTCAATTTACATTAAAAAATATCATATTTGTGAAAACATCATGGGTATCTTAACTCTAAAAATCTCTTACTTGGCTCAGGTTTGTCCACAGTCAGGCTGACGTCACTCGATGTTTCTAGGGAGGAGTGAGAGACCCTGCAGGTGACAACCGTCCCCGGCGGGTGCATGTCGGGCCGTAGGGTGAGGTGAGAGGAGAGGGAAAATGTTCCATCACTGTGCTGCCGATGGCTGGAGAGGGAGGATTCCTTTGTCAAAGATACAGGCTCTTCTGCAGAGGGCGCCTGGGTAAACCACTCCACCTACAGGAGCACAGGGCCGTCAGGACACTAAACTGAACAAGGCAACTGCCCAGCTACAAAGCTATCACAACAAGATCGTAATAAGGGTTTGTACATTTTGGCTGTTGTGAAAGTGAGCTGACCTGCACATCCAGAGGATAGTAATGATGACAATGACAGCTCAGTTTCTGAGGTGTCGAATCCTGAAATATCAGCTTCTCCTCAGAGAGTGTGACGTGAGGAGGTTCTGGGTAAATATAGAGTGTGATATGGATTAGAATCTTTGACTAATTACCTTCACATAACATTTAGTATTTTTACCGCTCAGGCATAACATTATGACCGGTGAAGTGAATAACACTGATCTCTTCATCACCTGTTAGTGGGTGGGATATATTAGGTAGCAAGTGAACATTTTGTCCTCAAAGTTGATGTCTTAGAAGCAGGAAAAATGGGCAAACATAAGGATTTGAGCGAGTTTGACATGGGCCAAATAAACTGTGATGGCTAGACGACTGGGTCAGAGCATCTCTAAAACTGCAGCTCTTGTGGGGTGTTCCCGGTCTGCAGTGGTCAGTATCTATCAAAAGTGCTCCAAGGAAGGAACAGTGGTGAACCGGCCACAGGGTCATCGCCAAGGCTCATTGATGCACGTGGGGAGTGAAGGCTGGCCCATGAGGTCCGATCAAACAGACGAGCTCCTGTAGCTCAAATTGCTCAAGAAGTTAATGCTGGTTCTGATAGAAAGGTGTCAGAATACACAGTGCATCGCAGTTTGTTGCGTATGGGGCTGCATAGCCGCAGACCAGTCAGGGTGCCCATGCTGACCCCTGTCCACCGCCGAAAGTGCAGTGGAAGAAGGTGGCCTGGTCTGATGAATCACGTTTTCTTTTACATCACGTGGATGGCCGGGTGCGTGTGTGTCGCTTACCTGGGGAACACATGGCACCAGGATGCACTATGGAAAGAAGGCAAGCCTGCGGAGGCAGTGTGATACTTTGGGCAATGTTCTGCTGGGAAACCTTTGGGTCCTGCCAAGAATGTTGGATGTTAATTTGACACGTACCACCTATCTAAGCATTGCTGCCGACCATGTACACCCATTCATGGAAACGGTATTCCCTGGTGGCTGTGACTCTTTCAGCAGGATAATGCGACCTGCCACAAAGCAAAAAATGGTTCAGGAATGATTTGAGGGGCACAACAACGAGTTTGAGGTGTTGACTTGGCCTCCAAATTCCCCAGATCTCAATCCAATCGAGCATCTGTGGGATGTGCTGAACAAACAAGTCCGATCCATGGAGGCCCCACCTCACAACTTACAGGACTTAAAGGATCTGCTGCTAACATCTTGGTGCCAGGCATCACAGCACACCTTCAGGGGTCTAGTGGAGGTCATGCCTCAATGGGTCAGGGCTGTGAGATATGGTTGAAATAATAATGTAATGACTTTTTAATGAAAAATTACTGAATTCTCCTGCGATGAATGTCTACTGTTGGACATTGTTAGTTTATAAATTAAATAAATTAATGAGAGTGTGAAAGTGTGTTTTAAAGGGATAGTTTGACCACATTGACTTCCATAGTATTAGTAGTATTAGTAGTAGTATTAGTAGTAGGCCCATTAACTATTTGGTTACAAATATTCTTCAAAGTATCTTCTTTTGTGTTCAGCAGAAGAAAGAAACTCATACAGGTTTGGAACGACATGAGGGTGAGTAAATGATGACAGAATTTTCCTTTTTGGGTGAACTAACCCTTTAACGGTTTATTTTTTATATATATTTATACATTATTTCCTGCTATTGTGACTTTACATCTCACAATTCTAAGAGAGATATAAACTCACAGATTGTTTGAGAAATAAAGTCAGAATTGCACATTTATATCTAGCAGGTTTGACTTTATACTGTAACTCGCAATTATGAGTTTATATCTCACAATTCTGAGAAGAAAAAACAGATCTGCGAGATATAAATTCGCAACTGAGTTTGAGTTTATATTGTGAGATATAAACTCATGATTGGGAGTTACAGTATAAAGTCCAAACTGCGAGATGTAGTCGCAATTCTGAGAAAAAAGTCAGCTCACAATTCTGTCTTTATAACTCGCAATTGAGACTTTATATCAATTGTGACTTTACAAGTCTAAGAGAGATATATTCTGGCCAGTTGATAATACCTAGAATATCAAAATCAACTGCAGGTGGTCGATCCTTTTCCTATTTAGCTCCTAAACTCTAGAACAGTCTTCCTAGCATTGTTCGGGAAGCAAACACACTCTGTGAGTTTAAATCTAGACTAAAAACACATCTCTTTACTATGGCATACACATTACCATTACATTATCAATTTCTATTATTCAAATCAGTAAATGATTGTTAGGCTGCATTAACTAGGTCAGCCGGAACCGGGAACACTTCCCATAACACCTGATGTACTCGTTACATCATAAGAAGAATGGCATTTACACTAATGTTAGTCTCTCCGTTTATCCTGAGGTTTACTGCAGTCAGACGGACCCGGGCCGTATCCAGACCAGATGGTGGACCTGGTGGACCTGCCCTGAAGTGTCAGCAGAGACTGTCAACTAGACTCTCCCTGTGATGGCCTCATCGACATAAACAAGCCCGTCTCCTGCGTGATGACTCCGATCTTCAACCGGCTGGAACTGGACAAATATTCTGACTGTTCCCGATCTAATATGACTTCTGATTTATAATGTTGCCTGAATCATAATCATACACTGCTTGTTCGTCGGCCAGAGGAAAACTGGCACTCCGACTGAGCCTGGTTTCTCCCAAGGTTTTTTTCTCCATTCTGTCACCTGATGGAGTTTGGGTTCCTTGCCACCATCACCTCTGTTGCCTTTGGCTTGCTTAGTTGGGGACGCTAAATATTAAACTATATTACCGATCTGCCCACATTGACACTATATGAGAACTGAACTGAGCTGGATGACATCACTGTTTTCTCCAGAACGGCTGTACAGCCGAATTAAATTCTGTTGCATTATTTTCCTGTTAACACTGTGAAGCTGCTTTAAAACAATCAGCATTGTAAAAAGTACTATATAAATAAAGTTGACTTGACTATATATAAACTCGCAATTCTGAATTTTTTTATCTCTCAATTGCGAGTTATAAAGAATTGTGAGCTGATTTTTTTTTAATCAGAAATTGCAATATAAATAAATGCGCAATTCTGACTTTATAACTCGCAGTTGCAAGTTTATGTCTCGCAATTCTGTGGCAGAAACAAGCTTCCAAACACAGCTGAAGAAACCGCTTTATAATCAATGAAAGTCTCACGTGTAATGTGCAGCTGCACAATCTGTTGAGTCTGAAACTCCCCAGAGCCGACCGTGCAGATGTATGTGCCCTCATCTGTGACCTTTAACCTCTGCATAGCCAGAGACGCATTACCGTCCCTCACCAGAAGATCTGCTTCAGCGCTTGTGCCTTCCCGGTCCACAAATACTGTAGTGTACAATAGGACTGTGATGTTTAGCATCCAAAGATGTCATTTCCTTTGATTATCTGAAAACTTCTCACTTACAATCTGGTGCCATGTCCGTCTCCACTTCTTTCGCTTTCATTTGAAGAATTGTACGGCCATTTCCTCTATGTTGTAAGCGCCACTCAAGTGCCACTTCCTGCCCAGGGACTGAGTCCTTCTGTCTGAAGCCACAGTCTAACAGCACATCACCCCCTATTGGAGCCACAATGGATGGGACACGCGAGAACACCACAAACACAACTGGGTAGAGAGATATTAAGAAGAGAGGAGGAGAAATGATAACAATGTAATTACAAACAATGCAAAATGTTAAAGATTAGTTAAAGAAAATTATATAGAGAGCAACTGTATTATACACACACAGGTATTAAAATTTGTCAAATTAATTAATACTAGATCAGTTAAAATCATTAGACATCAGATCAATGCTATCTAACCAAACCATCATAATTTTGAAATGACATAACAAAGCAATCACGTGACCTGGGGAATTTGATATGCGCCTCCGAACCATACAAGGCCCTGTCCCAAATGGCACTCTTAATACCATTATTAGTAGTAATACTAATTACGAGGTCTGGTCTTCCTACGAGTCCGCACTTTTCCATGAGACCATAGTGTGTCCAGTTTTCCATTTTAGGATTCTGAAGAGTGCTCGCGAGCGCATCCTTTGCTGTTGATATGCGCCCTCGATGCACACTTTTGCCAAGCTCGAACTGAAGCGAGCTCTGTATGAAGTGTGCCATTTGGGACCGGACCCAAGTGTGCCGCACACGTCCTGAAAAGTGAATCCAAAACATTTCAATCGCCCCCTGGTGGCTGGCTGCAGTATAGGTCATAAACCCCACCCTCTCCATGTAATCAAATGGGACGCAAGCCAAACTAAAAAATCCAATTACACTTCAAATAATTTTTTTATGAAGATGGTTTATGTCATTTTAGGTATTTCTTATCACACCAACGTATGTTCATGTGTTCCTTTTACCAGTAAGTTTGGTTTTAGTTAGTTTAGTCAGTGGCTATTTGATGCTAGAAAAACAGGGGTGTAAAGTCATAATTGACAGCTGTGCTTGTGATTGAGGCCCTGTCCCAAATGGCACCATAAACACCTGCGGTCTTGCTACGAGTCCACACTTAAGTGATGTAACTCTGCTTTGACTGTCAGGAAGAAGTCTGCTGCGGAGCTCGCTTCAATGCGGGCTCGGCAAAAGTGTGCATCGAGTCGCATATCGACCTTTAAGGGGGGCACTTGCGAGCACCCTTCTGACACCTAAAATGACAAATAGGACTTACTTCTGTCAAGTGTATGCCGTAGCTACGTCGCAGGCTACGCGTGCAACACACAGCCTAAGATGTAGCTATGGCATACACTCAACACGGAAGTAAGTCCATGTTAAGTGACGTACCCTGACGTGCACCTCTCCAAAAATGTAACAGCGCGTCAATTCTACGTGGACCGCAAGCGCTGTGATTGGTCTGCCAGAACCCCTCCCTCAGGGGTACACATGCTCCCTCTGCATGTCCAACTACGCGTTGCTGCGGACAATGACGCAGAAGTATAAATGAAAATCGACACAGAGGCTACGGCGCAGGTCTGATGCAGAAGTATAAATCAGCCTTAAGTCCACAAGACCAAAAGTGCATATGAAATGTGGACAGGGCCTGAGTCTGTGGGAGTGGGAGCAGGAGCGGGAGTGTGGGCGACTTGGTGGAACCTTGATATTGCGGCTCCACCTCATGATCACTACTGCGTAGACTCAGGCTCTGAACAACGTAATCGGCAACGATTATTTCTGGGATAATTTGGCTTGCAAAGTTTATAAGGGGGACGCATTCTTTTTTTCAAGATGTTTTGCTACTGAATGTGTTCAGTTTCTATGGGGAGTGAACATAAAAGCGTTTAAATATACCCCCCCCATCCCCCATCCCCCATCCTGTTTCCTTGAATTTCAATATAGCAGATAGCTCTATACAGGAAACTATATGTAGACCAATAATATTAGCACATTACAACATTACCCTCTGTCAGCAACGTTCCAGATTGGCTGAGAGTCAGGTTGAGTTTACTCTGCACAAGTGGTTGCGCGTCGGGTTGTGCTGTCTCACTGTGAAGAGTCTGTAGTACCAGAGTGAGGCTGATGCCGCCACCCTCCAACTGAACCGAGCCAATGAAATGAGCAGGCAGGGGATCCATATCAGCATCACGAGGAACATAACGGCTGATCTCACAAGCCACCTCCTGGTCATTACAATCAGCATGAAGAAGCAAGTCTGCATTAGGAATGTGAATGGATGGTACTGTGGGGGTGAGAAACAATAAAGATATTCTGTGTTTTTTTGTTTTGTTTTTATTTAGACATTCAATTGCTGACTTTCGGTTCACTGCACTTACACATCAACTCAAAGATCAGATCATCAGCATTAGGGGTCTCGGGGGGTTTATATGGGGTCACAAGCTCTGGTGAGAGATCAGCATTCCCAACCAGATCCCTGAATACCAGAGTGGAGGGAGTGCGCTTGAACATCGCCCCGCCCATCAAGCCTCCCATCCCTCCCCCTTCTTCGATCAGTGAGCAGGACAGGACCACATCAGCTCCCTCCAGCCCTGTGACGTCAGTACAGTAGTTAGGACAGTGCATTCAACTTCAACAGCAGGGGGAGCCAAATCTACCAAAATCACACTATTGAAAATAAAACCGAAAGCAAAATCCATTAATCGATTTAACGTCGTAAAACATTACGTTCATATTACATTAACTCATATACAATATATCAATGCAAATACATGGAAGCAGCTCGACTGAAAACAATATAGGAACACGAGTGAATATTGAAAACTCACCATAAACCAACGAAAGGAAGACGAGGATTGTTAACATCACCGAGCAGCTACTGACAATATAACTAATGCTTTTGCTAGATGTCGCTTATCATATGCATACATTTATATTAAGTGAGCAAAAACGCATTTTATTCAAAGACATTAAACAGCTCTCTGCTAGGCTAACCTCCAAACACGAACCCGGACATTCAATAAGCTACTTTCACTTTTGATTGGAGTTCTTCCTCATGTGCAGGTTCAAAATAAGAGTGAACCTTTCAGTTCAGCCCAATGTACATTGTAGTGCTTTTTGTTTTTATTATTATTATTATTATTGTGTGTGTGTGTGTGTGTGTGTGTGAGAGAGAGAGAGAGAGAGATTAGCATATAAGATAGGTATGCTATATTGACAGACAGACACACAGACAGATAGATAGATAGATAGATAGATAGATAGATAGATAGATATAGATAGATAGATAGATAGATAGATAGATAGATAGATAGATAGATAGATAGATAGATAGATAGATAAACCAGAAACCAGTTTGGGAACTTGTCAGGTGTTGCTTTTAACAATATTGTTTGCTATTGGAAAACACTGCAACAGGAATTAGCGGTTATCAGCCTCACACACCTCAAGCCTAAAAACAAAGAGGAGTGAAAGGGTGATTTTGCATATTAAAATGTGACATGATTAGTGCTTTTAAATTCTTTTAAATTCAGTTATTTAATGTGGTTTTAAAACAATAACTGATATTTAGCATGTACACATTTCATACAAATAATAAAACAACAGATAAAATATTGTAACGTTATATACTATAAAACATGATTAACCGTTAATAATACTTTTAATCTATTGACAGACACATAAGTCTACATTTGAAAACATAATTTTGTATAAAGAAGCATGCTATTTTTCACATTATTCTAGATATTAGTCATATTAACTATAACGAACAGGTTAGCAGTGTGCACACAATGGATTGCACAAAGCTGAATATCTGGTTTTTCTTGCTGCAGGTTTTATAAATGACTAAACTTCAATTGGTCAGCTAATAGTTTACCAAACGAATACATGTGAATGTACAACAGTGAAGATACTTGTTTATTCAACTGATAAAATACAACCATAAAAAATATGTACAAGGTATGTTTTTAAAAAGACATCAAAACAACATACAACACAATGAGTAATAGAGGTGAACTATACATGCATTCCATGCAACACATACGGTGAAGAGTAGAGTGTATTCATGGCATTGTTCTGGATATGATTTACAACACAATATGTCCTTCTCGAATGATAAAGTTCTCTTTAATGCTCAAATATCATGGAAGCATTGATAAAGTAAGTCGACTAAAGCCTGGTACTTTTTAGGGCTTCACACTGTTGGCCACAAGGGGGAGACAGCACAAAGAAGAAAAAACAAAAGATTTTAATTAAACTTGACTGGCATATTATAGTGCTTTGGAAGAGCATTATGTATTGTTCAGACCATAACGTTTATCTAAACGTTTTAAACTGTACCAGCAGGTCCACTGAAGTGCAGTCGCAAGTCAACGACTCCCGAAGACGTTTTCATCTTCTAATACAGAGGTCAGAAGAACCAAATAGGAGTATTGATGCACAGAATGAACTGTGTGCTGCCTCAGGGTCCCAATTAGGTCCTCCCAGTAAAACCATGTTAGTGCGGCACTAACATTTAAATTTCAGTGAGGGTGACCCGGAAACAGTCCGCCTGATTGTCAATGGCCAGGATAAACGTGTCCTCGTTGCAGTAGTGCTCAATGATGTTGTCGTCCATGTTGACCAGGATACTAGTGGTTGAATGAGAGTGAACATTAAACCAATTCCAAATCAGCTTTTTAGCACTGAAAAAAGTTGAGAGCATGGATTAGGTAAATGTTTACTCACCCTTTCTTGCTTTTCTTATATATTTTAGTCATCTTCTCCATAGGAACAGAATATTTGCCTGATATCTTGGGGGGGAGGGTGAAAGAAAATAAGACTTTAAAATCTAAACTGCAGCTTAAACAGAAAATCCTCTGTGAAAGGCAGTTTATTTCAACTCTGTTGTATTCAATGGAAAATAATCTGACCTACTACCAAATGCGTTGTAATACCTAATAATTTCTTCCTCTTAAAGGGTTAGTTCACTCAAAAATTTAAATTCTGTCATTATTTACTCATTTAATTATCATGTCGTTCCAAACCTGTAAGACTTTCGTTCATCTTCGAAACACAAATTAAGAGATTTCTGTCCTTCCATTGACAGCTACGCAACTACCACTGTGATGCTTCAAAAAGTTCATGAAGAGATCGTAAAACTAATCCATATGAATTGAGCGGTTTAGTCCAAATTTTTGAAGAGACGCGATTGCTTTATATGATGGACAGATTGAATTTAGGCTTTTTTTCCACATATAAACATTCATCAACTCACATCAGTTGTGGTAAACGGAAGCTCAAGCATGTTTGCCTGACGCACAAGAACCAATGAGGTTCGTTCTTGTGTTATGCAGCACGTTTGAGCTTCCACAAGAACCAATGAGGTTTATTCTCGTGTTACACAGCACGTTTGAGCTTCCACAAGAACCAATGAGGTTCATTCTTGTGTTATGCAGCATGTTTGAGCTTCCACAAGAACCAATGAGGTTCATTCTTGTGTTACGCAGCACGTTTGAGCTTCCTCAAGAACCAATGAGGTTCATTCTCATGATACGCATCATGTTTGAGCTTCCGCAAGAACCAATGAGGTTCACTGTTGTGTTCCCCATCATGTTTGAGTTTTGGCAAGAACCAATGAGGTTCATTCTTGTGTTACACAGCATGTTTGAGCTTCCTCAAGAACCAATGAGGTTCATTCTTGTGTTACACAGCATGTTTGAGCTTCCACAAGAACCAATGAGGTTCATTCTTGTGTTACGCAGCACGTTTGAGCTTCCTCAAGAACCAATGAGGTTCATTCTTGTGTTACACAGCACGTTTGAGCTTCCGCAAGAACCAATGAGGTTCACTGTTGTTTCCCATCATGTTTGAGTTTTGGCAAGAACCAATGATCATGTTTACAGCATGTTTGAGCTTCCTCAAGAACCAATGAGGTTCATTCTTGTGTTACACAGCATGTTTGAGCTTCCGCAAGAACCAATGAGGTTCATTCTTGTGTTACACAGCATGTTTGAGCTTCCACAAGAACCAATGAGGTTCATTCTTGTGTTACACAGCATGTTTGAGCTTCCACAAGAACCAATGAGGTTCATTGTTGTGTTACCTATCATGTTTGAACTTCAGCAAGAGCCAATGAGGTTCATAGACTAAATTAAAGCACATAAAGCGATTGAGTCTCTTTAGAAAATTTGGACTAAACCACTCAATTCATATGGATTAGTTTTACGATCTCTTTATGAACATTTTGAAGTGTCAAAGTGTCAGTTGCATAGCTGTCTATGGAGGGGTCAGAGAGATCTCAGATTTCATCAAAAAGATCCTCATTTGTGTTCCAAGGATGAACGAAGGTCTTACGGGTTTGGAACAACATGAGGGCGAGTAATTAATGACAATTTTTGGGTGAACTAACCCTTTAAGAATCAAAGTGTAAATTCCATGTGCTGTGTGACACTCTACTTACTGCCTCAAGTAAACTTTTCAGTGTTGGAGACCTCAGCATCAGTGCATCAAAAACCTCATCAGTTTCTCTCCTTACATACAGAAGGACTGCAGAAACATTATGTATAGGTATGATTATAAATGAATATCAAAAAGCATTAATATAGAAGAATGGGACATATTATGTTGCGTCAACATGTACATCTCAGACATATGCAGTAATTCATACCTCTCTTGTCCTCTCTGTTGCGTTTGGTGGGTGGAGAATCATCATTCTCTGACCGGAAGGATCTTTTCATAGCCAGCCTGCATGAGAAATTCATTATTTTTATATTTCTGTGATGATACCTTTTAATGTTACAATTATTACAGCAAGAAAATTATTCTACTGGTCTGATAATAATGCATATTTATGAAATAAATAATACAAATAGGGATGCACAATATATTATTTTCACGTTATGGCCAACAACTAATAAGTAGTAACTAAATATACCTAAATATATTAAAAATAAAATTCTAAACAACCAGAACAGGTCATTAAGCAAACTTAGGCCTCTCAACATTATAATTTACATTTAGAGACTTGCTAAAGATTACATTTAACATTGTTATTAGTTTTTATTAATTTAAGTTACATGACAGCAAAGGTAATCAAAATCTAAAAATAGGAAAATAATCATACACAATTCAAAATTGGCCAATATTTATCCTCTATTATGATGAATTTAAAAAAAGCCATATCATCGCATCCCTAAATACCAATACAATTAGATTAAACCAGGACATTCAACAGTAATCACACTGACCCATCACTCTCCATTTCTTCAACACCAAAACTGAACACCTATAAACAAAGAGAGCACAAAACATAATAGAGACTTAAAACTGCACATGCTCTACATAATAATGAGATTGCGTTCAAAAAGTCACTATGATCTACTTAAAGACTACACCTTAATAACACATCAATCCCCCAACAATTCAGTACTGAAACAACTTTAATAGCACTTTAAAAAACTGCACTGATCATTCCTCCTCACCTGACCGGCTCTCTGGAGGTTGTTCAAATGGACATCGGGGATGAAGAGGACAGGCTGGGACTCCAGGTCTGTCATAGTTTTGAAAAGTGAAATATCTGGCCTCTTCTGAGGTAAATTGGCAAAACTTCCTCTCTTTCCTAACAGGGTGAAACAAAACCAATGACTAAAATGCTGACAAAATCAGCAAGTTAAAACATATTCATGAGACGCCGTGGACAAAAAAGGTCATAGACATTTTGTGATGAATAAGAATATGACACAAAAAAGTTTTACCTAATATGTGACGACTATATGAATAGTTCAGCCATGGAACTCTATTTGTGTTCTGATTGGTTGTTTCAATGTAACTTCCACAGCCAATTGATTTCACATATCCATTACTCGGGAGCTTTGGAGATTCGGGACTCATCCAAAAGAATACACTAATATTGTGCAAACACTGTGCAAATTCTTATTCATTTTACTTGGATAAAAAAAATGGCGGAGAACTAGAATGATTCATGAATACAGCTTCTAAGGGTTTGTATAAATTAAAGTTTGGTTGACTGACAGAACTCTCACCATCATGACCATGGCCGACAGTCTGACCTTTGACCTTCTTCCGGAGCTGCTTTTTCTCCTCATCCCGAATTTTTCGCTCAGCTCCCTGTACAGAAGAGATGGGTTTGTGTGATCATACGGTCTATTATTGTTGTTCAGAGCCGCCAGAGCAACGCGGGTGAGCTGGCTTTTTACCTGGTACTTTTCAAACTACAAGGGAAGCGCCCGGCACTTGCATTAAAAGAGCTTACAGGAGTAGTTCGCTTTAAAATGAAAATTATCCCATGATTTACTCACCCTCAAGCCATCCTAGGTGTATATGACTTTCTTCTTTCTGATGAACACAATCTGAGTTATATTAATAAATGACTAAAACGTAGTGTAAGCATTTTGAACTGTGAGAGACGGTCTGGTGGAAGCTAGATATTTTACATTATAACTTTATATTACTAGATATTTACGTTATAACTTCTTAATATAGTATTTCTTACACAAACCCATCGATTCACTTCAGAAGGCCTTTATTAACCCCCCGGAGCCGTGTGGAGTACGTTTATGATGGATGGATGCACTTTTTTGGGCTTCAAACTCAATGGACCCCATCCCTGCCATTATAAAGCTTGGAAGCTTCAGGATATTTATTAATATAACTCTGAGTGTGTTCATAAAAAAAGAATAAATTCATATACACCTAGGATGGCTTGAGGGTGAGTAAATCATGGGATAATTTTCATTTTAAAGTGAACTACTTAAAATTTTAATTTTGGCCACCCCTGAAATGGGTCACACCATTGACGTTACCCGAGTAGTTGAAGTAAATATGCTCACTCAAGCACATGTTCTTGCTTCGTTAGAATGTAAGTGTCTAAAATGTACGTGCACAGATCAGCGGAATGATAAAGTTTGCCCTCTTTAACTTAAGGCTTTTAAACCGAATGTGCGAAGCAAACTGTTTGCAGAAATAACCACAACATTAACACAACATGAGCGTGTGGTTTATCTGTCAGATGCGTGTGAAAGTAGCGTTTGTTACAGCATAAAAGTAAACACTCTGCACATTTTCTTTAAGAATCATCTTTGGCTGGTAGAAAGAAAAAAAATTAATAAACAAAGATTCAGTATATTCAGTTCAATATACACAAACGAAAACACCACATTTACTATTAAGTGAAAAGAAGTAGGTTTAGGATTGGTTGGGGCAGTGCATGATATACAGGTGCTGGTCATATAATTAGAATATCATCAAAAAGTTGATTTATTTCACTAATTCCATTCAAAAAGTGAAACTTGTATATTATATTCATTCATTACACACAGACTGATATATTTCAAATGTTTATTTCTTTTAATTTTGAGGATTATAACTGACAACTAAGGAAAATCCCAAATTCAGTATCTCAGAAAATTAGAATATTTCTTAAGACCAATACAAAGAAAAGATTTTTAGAAATCTTGGCCAACTGAAAAGTATGAACATGAAAAGTATGAGCATGTACAGCACTCAATACTTAGCTGGGGCTCCTTTTGCCTGAATTACTGCAGCAATGCGGCGTGGCATGGAGTCGATCAGTCTGTGGCACTGCTCAGGTGTTATGAGAGCCCAGGTTGCTCTGATAGTGGCCTTCAGCTCTTCTGCATTGTTGGGTCTGGCATATCGCATCTTCCTCTTCACAATACCCCATAGATTTTCTGTGGGCTTAAGGTCAGGCGAGTGTGCTGGCCAATTAAGAACAGGGATACCATGGTCCTTAAGCCAGGTACTGGTTGCTTTGGCACTGTGTGCAGGTGCCAAGTCCTGTTGGAAAATGAAATCTGCATCTCCATAAAGTTGGTCAGCAGCAGGAAGCATGAAGTGCTCTAGAACTTCCTGGTATACGGCTGCATTGACCTTGGACCTCAGAAAACACAGTGGACCAACACCAGCAGATGACATGGCACCCCAAACCATCACTGACTGTGGAAACTTTACACTGGACCTCAAGCAACGTGGATCGTGTGCCTCTCCTCTCTTCCTCCAGACTCTGGGACCCTGATTTACTTTCATCAGAGAACATAACTTTGGAGCACTCAGCAGCAGTCCAGTCCTTTTTGTCTTTAGGCCAGGCGAGACGCTTCTGACGCTGTCTGTTGTTCAAGAGTGGCTTGACACAAGGAATGCGACAGCTGAAACCCATGTCTTGCATACGTCTGTGTGTAGTGGTTCTTGAAGCACTGACTCCAGCTGCAGTCCACTCTTTGTGAATCTCCCCCACATTTTTGAATGGGTTTTGTTTCACAATCCTCTCCAGGGTGCGGGTTATCCCTATTGCTTGTACACTTTTTTTCTACCACATCTTTTCCTTCCCTTCGCCTCTCTATTAATGTGCTTGGACACAGAGCTCTGTGAACAGCCAGCCTCTTTTTCAATGACCTTTTGTGCCTTGCCCTCCTTGTGCAAGGTGTCTGATCGTCTTTTGGACAACTGTCAGGTCAGCAGTCTTCCCCATGATTGTGTAGCCTACAGAACTAGACTGAGAGCCCATTTAAAGGCCTTTGCAGGTGTTTTGAGTTCATCAGCTGATTAGAGTGTGGCACCAGGTGTCTTCAGTATTCAACCTTTTCACAATATTCTAATTTTCTGAGATACTGAATTTGGGATTTTCCTTAGTTGTCAGTTATAATCATCAAAATTAAAAGAAATAAACATTTGAAATATATCAGTCTGTGTGTAATGAATGAATATAATATACAAGTTTCACTTTTTGAATGGAATTAGTGAAATAAATCAACTTTTTGATGATATTCTAATTATATGACCAGCACCTGTATAGGGTAGTCTATCCACAATTGTGGTTTATTTAATGTATTGGTAACACTGCAATAGGACTGTATATGCAATAACATTACATAATAGTTAACATGAATTAATGACTTTATTTTTAAATCTTGGGTTATGTACATTTCTACTTACCAATTATCTTTAATATTAAAATAAAGAGATGCAACATCACTAAGAAAGAACCAACATGATATTACAATGTACAAAAGTATACTTATAAATAAAGTAAAATTAACCAAGATGAACAAATGCATGAAAAATATATTAATTCATGATACCCAAGTTAGAATACAGTACATGTTAACTGTGTAAATAATGTTTACAACTTTGTTATAAAGCGTTTGGAATCCTAATCCTTATTATACACCTCAATGCCACCCTTGTTGTTGTTACACAGATATAAGGAAAGTAAGCAATGAATAAATAAAAATGAAATTTACTAACTAATACCCCACTAAGTTTAGTATATCTTGTAGTATATCTACACTACACGTTAGTCACATATTTACCGCCACTACAGGAAATGGCAATGGCAAACACAGAAAACTGCCACTGTAACTGTGGGTACTTATTGTGTAACTTGTGCAAATGACATGATTGAGGTCTGTGACTCAAATGCAGGTATATCTGAGCGACAACAATCACACTGACTCAGCACCAACCTTGTCACAGAAGACCTTGATCTGCGAGTACGCTCTGTGGATGGGTCTGTTACTCCTGTTATTATAACTGTAGGTGTCAATCTGGATCATAAGTGGAAGACCTTTGACTCCCTTCTGTGAGGAGAAATCTGTGCTCAGACAGTTCACCGTAATGAAAACCTGAAAAAAAAAAAATGCATGCAAAATTTAGCTTGACAAAACATGCATTTCTGAGCTTGGAAAAGGTCAAGTATGGTTAGGCAATCATGTCTTATTATCTTATGACAGGTGAGCCGGGGCAGTTTTTAAAAACCAAGCTGCTCAACTATAAAGGGAATGTTTTCATTTTTATATTTAAAAACCAGAAACCGGCGCAGTGAGGGGCCGTTCACACAGAACATGTTTTTACATTTACAAACCAGAAACCGGCGCAGTAAGGCATGGCCTTCTAAAAGTGTGGGAGAAATTTTACTTAAAAACGTGTCTCAAGACCTTGCATTTTTCCCCATTTTTGTGTTCCACTGCATGTTTTTAAAACTTCTTTTGAAGTGCTAGCCAATATGCCCACCTTGCAAATATATTATATTTTTTATATATATATAAAAAAGCAGTGCAATGGAACGGAAAAATGCATTTTTAACTTTTTAACTTAACACAGCAACTTTCGCACAAGCTGTAAAGACTTGCAACAGTCCAGTACTAGCACTATTGGTTTAACCAATGGCACAATTTTAGGGGGCGGGACTATATGTTTGGCCAATGGGAGACAAAGGGAGTGTATGGTAGTGAAATTACACACCTCAACTTCATACTTTACAAACTGTCTGATTAATAGACTGGCCCTGGATAAAAAGCCATTATGGGATTGCCTCCCAGAATGCATAAAAATGTCCGTTTTCCTTTTAAAATCTTTCTAGTACTAGCATCTTTAATCTAAAAAAAAAAAAACCCATCTATCCAGCTTCTTTGCAGACAAAACCTTCTATCAGTTGTGACCTTTAAAATGGAATAAATCAATCTTCTGTTGAATGATAAATCTTTAAAAAAATGTCTAAATGTCAACTAAACAAACACATAACTTCATTGTGTGCCTGTCTGCGGTTTATTCAAATATTAAGCAGAACAAAATTGATTTGAAATATTCCCAACTGTAACCTGTTTTATGCCAATACATCAAGAGACACTGGAAAAACGACTGTTGAAAGATGAAAGCTGGCGAATCTTTCAGCCCGAGGTGAAAATAGTTTCCCACTGACGGTCTCCCGTCCTTTCATGTCTGTGCCTGTAGCTGTTGTTTCATAGAGGAGCTTGTTGTTCAATGTTATGAGAACCAGTTGCTTTCTCAGGGCCACGTGATCAATTCTGACAGGAATCCGTTAGCAAACACGGACAAATCTTTCACAACAAATCTTTCTAGTGTGGGCTCTGTCTTTCTGTGTGAATGTGCGTGTGGGTGCATGTGAGCAAATGATGGCTGAGCAAATACAAAGTATCACTGAAATCTTACAACATCCTTCTACACTATTAAATCATCATCAGTTGGCTCTTAAAATTAAAGGCGTGTAGATGTTTATATTTTTGCAAACTTTATCAATGATGTTTAGAAAACGCCATATTCACACATTATCTGAATTAAGAAACTTTAGTCTTCTATTAAGTCTTCCACTGGCTATTATAATTACATATCAGGCTGCTTCAAAAGCCAGATTTTAAAAGACAAATATTGACCGAGGACTGGGTGGACCTCCTCCCTTAAGTGCGCACTTAAAGTAAGCTTGTTAAGCACTGGAACTAAGAAGGAAAAATCCTCCTGACTGACAGTGAATAGGATGCTGCAGGGAAGAGGAGGAGAAGGAAGCTGTAATCTCCTCTGAGCGGCTGTTATCAAACAACTTCATCTTGACCCACACACAGCCATCTTAACTTCCAGGTAAAAACTCTGAGAATCAAAACTGAAGTCCCACCTTTGCCTCTTCATTGACGTCCCAGGTGAAGGACACAGCATTGTATGCGATTTCCTCAATGTTGCCAATGGTGTTAAAGCTCTCTTTATAGTCAGCTGAGGGGTGAGAATGAGTTGAGAAAACATTAAATTAATTAAGATTACAATTGAAAATTATTACAGTATAACTAATATATTTAAGGCCTTAACAGTGTATAGGAATAAAAATAATAAACATTGAAATGAAATGAACAATGGTAGTAAATCACTCATAATTTATTGATTCTCCCTAATTACTCTTTTTTTAAATTACACACACACAAATTAAGTGAATAACCCTGATTATCTCTTCATCACGGCATCTGTTAGTGGGTGGGATATGTTAGGCAGCAAGTGAACATTTTGTCCTCAAAGTTGATGTGTTAGAAGCAGGAAAAATGGGCAAGCATGAGGATTTGAGCGAGTTTGACAAGGGCCAAATAAACTGTGATGGCTAGACGTCAGAGCATCTCTAAAACTGCAGCTCTTGTGGGGTGTTCCCGGTCTGCAGTGGTCAGTATCTATCAAAAGTGCTCCAAGGAAGGAACAGTGGTGAACCGGCCACAGGGTCAGGGTCCAAGGCTCACTGATGCACATGGGGAGTGAAGGCTGGCCCATGTGGTCCGATCAAACAGATGAGCTACATTTTTTAAAAGTCTGAGGCTACATGGTAAATCTGGGATTCAAGATCTTATTTAGAAAAATTTTAATAAATTGAATAAAATGACTAAAATAAAAGTATAGTATAGATTTATCTAATTATATTTAGATTTGAATAATTTTAAAATATAGAATTAAAAATGTTACTGATTTTGTTTTATTTATTATGATTTTTTTAAAACAAGAAATTACATGTAAATAATTATTTAGTATTTTATTTTAATATTTTTTCTTGTTTGTATTTTTACATTATTATAGTTTTTATACATTATATAGTATTTACATGTTTTATTCTACATCATTAAGTCTCTAATCAAGTTTGTGAACATTTGAACTCCTTTGTGCAAAAGTCCAGTTCATTGAAACATCTCAAACAGTTCATCTCAAATCATGGAGAGCGTGATCATCAGGTTTTGCCAACTTGAGTGCTGCTCAAATTAAAGCAAACGGTGGACATACCAAAAAAGAGATTCATGCCAATTTACAATTTCAACTTGTCACTCAAATAGTTATGCTGATAATATTAATATTAAATACAAAATGCAAAATTTTCACAAAGACTTTTGCACCTCACTGTATTTTTAAACAACATGAAGACAAGATAAATGTGAGAAAGCAATTTCACGTTTTGCCCTAACGTAAAATATGTATATAATATGCAAAGCTGCAAACAAATTTGAGCACTTCAGGTTATATTCACAGTCATTTAAGATTCAAAGAAGCAAAAAAACCAAAGCGAGATGAATTTTGACCTCAGACGCAGGCGTTCTATTACACGCTTCATGACTATGACATGGTACCTGCCTGCTGTGTAAATACAACTCCGCTTAAATGTACGGCAGATGTTACTCAAGCCTTCCGTTTACAAAAGACCAGGACCCTTTCCCAAGCCCCCATTTGTCTGAGGATTCAACCTCCCCCCTAAACGGTTAACGCTCCTATTCAAATCCTGATCTTCAGCCTCAGGCACTATGAAAAATCCCTGGATACTGTTATTCAAATCAGGACAACATCAGGATCAGCAGATCGGGTTTCTTTCATCCAAAATCATGCCCAAACCATGTCAGGTTGCCAGCTGCCATGGAGAAGACCATCACAGTGCCCCCCAGGTGTCAAAACCCCCCTTCCTTTAACCTGACCCCCCATTGTCCTTATATTTCCCAACTGGGAGTTATGATGGAATACTTTGCCCTAAGCATTGTGCTAAAGTTGCAGACCCTTTTTTAGGATACACCTCAAATAAAGTGAATGGAGAAAAGGATGAACAAAAGATGGGGACTCCAGTTATCTGGTATCCCAGTGATACAGACACAGAGAATAAAAGAGGAAAAAAAGAATAGCCTATAAATGATGCTCACATAGAGTCACACATACAAAGACACACCCCAAAACACTGGGTAGGTATAATTCTTAAGGTACGGTCATATTAATAGTTGTTCTGCAAGTTATTGCAGTTGAAATCCAGTCATTTTAATAGGAATCCATACTATCAGGAATTTTGCACACTGCAAAAGAATGTTTGGTCCCACTTTATATTAGGTTGCCTTAACTACTATGTACTTACATCACAATTAAGTACAATGCACTTATTGTGTTCATATTGTATTGTAAAACACATTTGCTGATCTTGAGGGATACGGGTAAAGTTAGGGACAGGTGTGGTGGTGTGGGTAAGTTTAAGGGTAAAGTTAGGGACAGGTGTGGTGGTATGGGTAAGTTTAAGGGTAAAGTTAGGGACAGGTGCGGTGGTGTGGGTAAGTTTAAGGGTAAAGTTAGGGACAGGTGCGGTGGTGTGGGTAAGTTTAAGGGGGTAAGGGTTAGGGACAGGTGCGGTGGTGTGGGTAAGTTTAAGGGTAAAGTTAGGGACGGTGCGGTGGTGTGGGTAAGTTTAAGGGTAAAGTTAGGGGGTACAGGGTGCGGTGGTGTGGGTAAGATTAAGGGTAAAGTTAGGGACAGGTGCGGTGGTGTGGGTAAGTTTAAGGACAAAGTTAGGGACAGGTGCGGTGGTGTGGGTAAGTTTAAGGGTAAAGTTAGGGACAGGTGGGGACGGGTGCGGTGGTGTGGGTAAGTTTAAGGGTAAAGTTAGGGACAGGTGCGGTGGTGTGGGTAAGTTTAAGGGTAGTAAGTTAGGGACAGGTGCGGTGGTGTGGGTAAGATTAAGGGGTAAAGTTAGGGACAGGTGTGGTGGTGTGGGTAAGTTAGGGACAGGTGCGGTGGTGTGGGTAAGTTTAAGGGTAAAGTTAGGGACAGGTGCGGTGTGTGGTGGTGTGGGTAAGTTTAAGGGTAAAGTTAGGGACAGGTGCGGTGGTGTGGGTAAGTTTAAGGGTAAAGTTAGGGACAGGTGCGGTGGTGTGGTTAAGGGTAAAGTTAGGGACAGGTGTGGTGGTGTGGGTAAGTTTAAGGGTAAAGTTAGGGACAGGTGCGGTGGTGTGGGTACAGTTTAAGGGTAAAGTTAGGGACAGGTGCGGTGGTGTGGGTAAGTTTAAGGGTAAAGTTAGGGACAGGTGCGGTGGTGTGGGTAAGTTTAAGGGTAAAGTTAGGGACAGGTGCGGTGGTGTGGGTAAGTTTAAGGGTAAAGTTAGGGACAGGTGCGGTGGTGTGGGTAAGTTTAAGGGTAAAGTTAGGGACAGGTGCGGTGGTGTGGGTAAGTAAGTTTAAGGGAGGGTAAAGTTAGGGACAGGTGCGGTGGTGTGGGTAAGTTTAAGGGTAAAGTTAGGGACAGGTGCGGTGGTGTGGGTAAGTTTAAGGGTAAAGTTAGGGACAGGTGCGGTGGTGTGGGTAAGTTTAAGGGTAAAGTTAGGGACAGGTGTGGTGGTGTGGGTAAGTTAGGGACAGGTGCGGTGGTGTGGGTAAGTTTAAAGTTAGGGACAGGTGTAAAGTTAGGGGCGGGTGTGGTTAGGGTGGGTATGTTGGTAAGGGTAAAGTTAGGGACAGGTGTGGTGGTGTGGGTAAGTTTAAGGGTAAAGTTAGGGACAGGTGCGGTGGTGTGGGTAAGTTTAAGGGGTAAAGTTAGGGACAGGTGTGGTGGTGTGGGTAAAGTTAGGGACAGGTGCGGTGGTGTGGGTAAGTTTAAGGGTAAAGTTAGGGACAGGTGTGGTGGTGTGGGTATGTTTAAGGGTAAAGTTAGGGACAGAGTGCGGTGGTGTGGGTAAGTTTAAGGGTAAAGTTAGGGACAGGTGCGGTGGTGTGGGTAAGTTTAAGGGTAAAGTTAGGGGACAGGTGCGGTGGTGTGGGTAAGTTTAAGGGTAAAGTTAGGGACAGGTGCGGTGGTGTGGGTAAGTTTAAGGGTAAACTTAGGAACAGGTGTGGTGGTGTGGGTAAGTTAGGGACAGGTGCGGTGGTGTGGGTAAGTTTAAGGGTAAAGTTAGGGACGGGTGTGGTGGTGTGGGTATGTTTAAGGGTAAAGTTAGGGACGGGTGTGGTGGTGTGGGTAAGTTTAAGGGTAAAGTTAGGGACAGGTGCGGTGGTGTGGGTAAGTTTAAGGGTAAAGTTAGGGACAGGTGCGGTGGTGTGGGTAAGTAAGTTTAAGGGTAAAGTTAGGGACAGGTGCGGTGTTGTGGGTAAGTTTAAGGGTAAAGTTAGGGACAGGTGTGGTGGTGTGGGTAAGTTTGTAAGGGTAAGTTAGGGACAGGTGTGGTGGTGTAAAGTTTAAGTAAAGTTAGGGACAGGTGCGGTGGTGTGGGTAAGTTTAAGGGTAAAGTTAGGGACAGGTGCGGTGGTGTGGGTAAGTTTAAGGGTAAAGTTAGGGATAGGTGCGGTGGTGTGGGTAAGTTTAAGGGTAAAGTTAAGGATAGGTGTGGAGGTGTGGGTAAGTTTAAGGGTAGGGTTAGGTGTAAGGGAAGGGTCAACGGTGTAATTAAAAATGTAATTACAGAAATTAATTACAGATGTAATTACATGCAGGCATTTTTTTTTAAATGTAAGTACAATGTAAAAACATGTATGTACACAATAAGTGCACTGTATCAAATGAGTAATTTAAATGTTAGTACATAGTAGTTAAGGCCACCTAATATAAAGTGGGTCCGAATGTTTCCTTTCTTAGTATTTCTGTCTCGTTTCAGTACAAATATCTGAACATCCTTAAATCAAGCTGAGAAGCAAAATTACTTAAAGGGATAGTCCCCCCACCACCCCATCATTTACTCACCCTCAAGTTGCTCCAAGCCTGTATGAGTTTCTTTGTTCTGTTGAACACAAAGAACATATTTTGAAGAATGTTGGTAATCAAACTGTAGCCATTGACTTCCATTGTAAGAAAAAAATACTGTGGAAGTCAATGGCTACAGTCAACTGTGTGGTAACCAACACTCTTTATAATATCTTCTTTTGTGTTCAACAGAAGAAAGAAACTCATACAACAACATGAGGGTGAGTAAATGATGACAGAATTTTCATTTTTGGGTGAACTAACCCTTTACGATTTTAAGTCTTGTTTTACGAATTGCTCAAAATTAAGTGACTATGCTTAGAACATCGAGGTATGAAAAATAAACTTAAAGGAAAAACAACTTTATTTTTCTTACCACACTGGCAGATATTTTTCTTGTTTTAAGCATAAAGTCACTTAATTTCAGACAACAAGATTTATCTTGTGTAATTTTCCTTCTCAAGTAATTGTATCTTGATTTAAGAATGTTTAGATATTTGTACTGGACAAAAATATTGAGGCAGATAATTTTTTTGCAGTGCGTGAGGGCAAAAGATTTCGCAAAGGGTTCAAGTTGGTCTCGCAGATTCATCGTGATGCTTGATTTGAAAGCGAATTCTGTATGAGCTTTGCTTCACACATTGCTACACTGTTGACAATGAGCCCGTGAAATTTGGAAGAAATTAGGCAAAAACATGCATGTTCAAAGTGTTTTTTGACATTGGATGCGTGTAAACCAGGTGTGTCCAAACTCTGTCCTGGAGGGCCACTGTCCTGCAGAGTTGGGCTCCAACTTGCCTCAACACACCTGTCTTGAAGATTCTAGTACTGTATGCCTACTAAGACCTTGATCAGCTGGTTCAGGTGTGTTGGAGCTAAACTTTGCTGGACAGTGGCCCTCCAGGAGCAGGACTGGACACCCCTGATGTAAACATATCATAGGAGACCTCCAAAACAAAGATCGAAACGTTTAAAATAGCATAAGGGGACATATGTAAAAGATATACATAAAGCAGATTCTCACCTATGTCAAGGACTCTCTGTTTGGCCGTGTGCTGACGGGTGTGCCAGTAGTTCCAGTGTTTTAGCTGCTCATCTCGACACTTCTCCTGTCCAAACACCACCATCACTACACTCTGAGAGAGACAAGAGTTACATTACAATGGTTCTGGTGGTCCTTAATATCAAATATGGTACAGTGGTTGTCATGGTAACAGCAGAACTCACCCGCACTTTACTGATGGGATGACGAAGGCCCTTGTTGGCCCCGGTCTCACGGAGAGTGATGCCGTAGAACTGGCCTTTGTTCAGATAGATCATTGGCCCCTCGCCGGCCTTCTCGCGGACAGAACGACTCGCTTCTATATTGTACTGGAACATGTCTCTATAGGAGAGGATGGGAAAACTTGTAAATAAAAAATTTTTGAAAGAAAAAACACTTTATTTGTCCTTTTTTTGTGGGGGAAAAAAAACAGCTCAACGCTACACCACTGACACAAGGAAAAAAGACAATTAAAAGCAAGTCTCAAGTTCATATGCTATATGGTTTATATTCAATATATTAAAAGTCATATAAATATATTTATGGCTATAAATCAGACAAATGATCACCGAACCCCCCATTGCTTCAATTTTCCATGACACACTTGCATCTTTTTGTACACAGTAGGCCTACATTTGTTAAATAATTGTGGGAAAAGAAAGATTTCTGCAGTTGTTTTATTATAGTGCACTGTTTTGTAATCAGCCTCACAAAATGTAGATATATATCTAATATTAGCCAATATATTGGCTTAATCATATAAATATTTGATATATAATAATTTATTATCAGTAATGATCAGTGTTGTCTAAATGATGCATCTCTCTTTTCAAGCAGGTTTACTAGAAAATTCAAAATTCAAAAAAAGTTATGCCACACCTTTTGTGAAATGCCCCATGAAGTGTGATAAGGATTTTTTTATTCATGGCAGAACAATCATGGCTCAGAATTTGCAGGGTCTAATACAGAGATCCGTATTAATTTTAAAATCTAGACTAATAATTTGAGATGATGTATTAAATTGATCAAAAGTGACAGTATAGACTTTTACGTTGTTACACTGTTACATTGTTGCAACATTTTATTGCAAATAAATGTTCTTTTGAACTTTCTAATCATCAAAGAATCCTGAAAGAATGTGTCACAATACTATTAAGCAGCACAACTATTTTCACTACGTTCAAATCAAATGAAGGATCATGTGACACTGAAGACTGAAGTAATGGCTGCTGAAAGGCAGCTTTGCCATCACAGGAAGGAATTACATTTTAAAATATATTGAAATAAAGACAGTTATTTTAAATTCATTTTTACTGTACTTTAATCAAATGAATGCAGCCTTGGTGAGCATAAGAAAACATTTTATAAAATCTTACAGACCCCCAAATTTTGAATGGTAGTGTAAATAAAGATTAAGGGTTGCTGTACTTACACTTGTGGATGTTCCTGGCTGAAACTTTCAGCCACTACTGTGGTGGGCACTCTGTACTTCTGAAAAACAGTACATGACAGACGTGTGAATGTACCGAAGAAACAAGTTGATCTAAACTGCATTACATATGATCCCTGAGATGCATAATGGCCTGTAGCTATCATTACCAGTGATTGTCATAAACTGCCAGAAACCTCACCATAGTCTCCTCAGGGTAGGAGTCCTCATAAGTGCTACTATCTGGTGTACTACACTGTTCATCCTTCATGTATCCGTCGTGGCTGGCGCTCGCTGAATCCTGTAGAGCCGAGTGGTAGTGCATGCGCTGATACTGAAGCCCCTGCTGCTGGTGATGGTGATGGTTGGAAAATGACTGAGCATAAACCTCAGCCTTCACAGTGGCCACAACACCCTCCTCAACCGGCATTGTATCGAACAGGTGCTGCTTACTTTCTGCACTGTGCATGTCCGTATTCAAGGACAGGTTGACTGGACGTGACTTCAGGACATGAATACGATTCTCTGTCGACTCAAAACCATCTTGACCGATCCGACTGAAAGAAAGAGGTCAGAAATCAAAGGGGTTAGTCCAGGTTATTCCAGTCGGAACATTTTCCATTTATACCTGGAAATAAAAGGTAAAAATTAAAACAAATGAATAGCCTAAAATGAAGGAATACATAAGATATAATGCTATAAATAAAATGCAAGCAAATTATTTAGTTGCTACTACCAAAGCACCAGATGGTCTTTGGATCATTCTCAACTCATGCTGGATAACATGGATCACCAATATGTTATGAAGTTCATTTCAGTTCAACCTTTGACTCAAACTGTTACGCTTATATGCTTGTGTGTTTGACTGACCTCTTCTCATGATCTTCTGGAAGTTTGGGTACCGGCAGGAGCCTCTTCTCTTTAGGAACCTAAAGAAAAACGAGATGGTATAATAACCAGATAAAATGTCTTCAAATACTTACACCCCTAATAGTCAACATTCATTTCCTTCTTAAAGGAACAGTTCACCCAAAATTTGCTGTTAATTTACTCCATCCCAGATTTAGGTGACTTTTTTTCTTCAGTAGAACAGTAAAGAAGATTTTTACCGTGGACCTCTGAGATTCATATAATGATTAAAAAAAAAAAAACATGCAGACAAAACAAATTGAATAACCGTGGCTCCTGACGATACATTGAGGTCTTTAAAAGCGAAACGATCGATAACTAAACATTATTTACAACATTATTAACTCTAATCCACAGCCTTGCAAACGTTCCTTAGGCTGTTTGTTTACTACAGAGAGGGAGGGCGCGTGTTCACCAGCAATATGAACGTTTAAAGTGGTTTTAAAGTACCGGTTATCACAATGGCTGACAATTTCGATGTAACACTAGATAACGTGGAATATTTAACAAACCGCATCAGCTCACGTGTGAGGTCACTCCCGCACATACGTCATTACACGACAGGAAGCTTGCGCTGCAGACTCTCGCGAACGTGCTCAGGACCGTTTGCCAAGGCTTTAGATTAAAGGTAAAAATGTTGTAAATAATGCTTAGTTTCTTGCATAGACCGATCATTTTGTTTCTTAAGACCGCAATGTATCGTCAGGAGCCACGGGTATTAATTTTGTTTTGTCTGCATATGTTTTTTTTTAAATCTCAAAGTGATGGCATTCATTGACTTCCATTATATGAATCAGCAAGAACCACGGTTTCAGCTAAAAATCTTTATTGTTCTACTGAAGAAAAAAAGTCACCTACATCTTGGCTGGCCTGAGGATGAGTAGATCAGCAGCAAACTTTCATTTTTGGGTGAAATATCCCTTTAACTGTAGTGCATTACAGATGACCTCTGACCTTATAGTAATCATAAAGGATTCCCAGGGCGGCCACACTATCCTCATCTCCGTTAATGCTCATCATGGCCTTGGTTGCAGCGGTCAGTGGATTCTCCAAGTAAGATTTCCATGCCTCATCTTCACTCGTGAAGGCACGCCGTGATGGAATGTTCATCTCATTAGGGACCACGACCACCAGACGCTTGCTGTAAAATACAGGCACAGTATTTTAAAAAGAGGGCACATAAAAGGGTCTAGGTATGAGTATGATGATCTATGAAGACTTCTGATGCAAAAGCCTCTAAGTCCATCTGACGTTTTTCTTTAAAATATTTTTTTTTTGCATTTTTGTCAGGCTCCTATGTATAGGTTTGTACCCAAGTAACGGTACTTCTGAATGGGCTGAGGCTGGGATTTAGCGGGTTTGAAGTGAAAGTATTTTATGAACGTATACTATATGCGGAGAGCCTTCACTCAGTATCGTTATCTCATTTTTGACCGAAGTGGCTTTTAGAGGCTTTTGCATCTGAGCTCTTCATACACACACACACACACACACACACACACACACACACACACACACACACACACGATTGAAGATACACATATACATACATCAAACAAATCTGAAGCACAGGCAAACAGGCAAAATATCATACAAATAATGTAATAAATAAATAAATGGACAACAGACTTGATCCCAATAATACCACCTCTCTCTATACCTTAGGATTCATGAAATTTACAAAGGGCTGGAGCACACAACTGAAATTCCCAGCACTATCCTTTTACATTTTCAACACAACTGCTTTTTTTCTGTGGGACAATGGACTATATCCTGCTGGATATTGATACTACAGTGAGGAAAGGGTTGTATGGGAGGGGCTGTACAAGGATGTTAGCTAAAATAAGCCACCTGCCCCGACCCACCGTTACAGTTGTTCTACAGCAAACAAACACAAACAGAAGAGGAAAAGAAAAAACATCAGTCTGTCACACTTGTTCTGTCTTGTTGCAGTGTATATCGCTTGGAACCCCTTACACTGGTAATCATCTAAATAAATATATAATAACATATATTTATAGAATTAATGAAACATTAATAATAATAATTCAATTAACATTTATTTGTATAGCACTCGTCACAAAGCAGCTTTACAGAAAATGCATGAGTCTACATTACAGTTTAGAGTGATTTGTTATCAGATATAATAATAAAATATAGTGGGAGTTCCTCAGGGTTCTATTTTTG
Organism: Paracanthobrama guichenoti; assembly: GCA_018749465.1. Classification (NCBI taxonomy): domain Eukaryota; kingdom Metazoa; phylum Chordata; class Actinopteri; order Cypriniformes; family Gobionidae; genus Paracanthobrama; species Paracanthobrama guichenoti. The sequence goes on along the minus strand of CM031958.1, from coordinate 15,387,496 downwards.
GGCCTTTTCATTTTTCTTTTTAGGTCACCTTTAGTAATGTAATAAAAGAACCACTGGATCAAAGCATGCTGAAAGAAAAATGTACTTAGCATTTTATCAAACAAAACAACCTGCTACGATGACATGACGTCACATATGAAGACACAAAACGTCATGAAATTCCCCAGTCTAAAAACTTGTTGCTATATAATGTGCTTAAGTTTGCAATTTCTTATAGATAGTATTAGTGTTTACACTGGCGACTTACTTCTCCTCCTGAGCCATGTGCAGTGCGGGGCTCCCACAGTGAAACTGGACTTTCAGGTCGGTGAAGATGCGGCAGGTGAGTCGCAGGGAACGGCTGAATGAAAACTCGGACTACAGGTCAAACAACTTCTCGCATCCGACTCTCATTACAGCATCCTCCGTCTGTTCCGCACAAAGGAGAGCAGCCAAACATTCAGGATCAAGCGGTAAATTGTGTTAATTCTAGGAAGTCTCAAGGTGACTGTTATTGTGAGCAAGCAAAGGTGCGCTCTCATTACCTGAAGGAGGGGACGAACCAGCCAATCCACACGCGACTGCTTTGATTCGGTGGTGATTGGCTGTATAGTAGAAAGAAGGCGTGGCAGGTATACCTGCACGTTATACTGTTAAAACAAGCATCTGAAGTAGAGAATCCAATTCTGTTCGTGGGAATTTTTCATGATTGCGCAATGACAATATCACTCGAGAGGCGTTTTTATTGCAATTTTTTGTCGGTTAAACCCCTAAATGTTTAAAAGATAAAACAAGATGAATGATTGGAGAAGCTCAGCAAGGAGCGAGATTTTTTAGGTCTGTACTGTACATAATGTTGACAGATGGCAGAGCTGTCTATTAGTATAATGAAATATGACTTCTGTTTCCACTGAGTTGTTCTTGTTGGGAAAGGGAATGTTTGTTCACATTTAGCCCTCTGTCTGAGCTTATCCAAATACAGCTATTGTTGACCAGCAGACTGCTATTTGTTTGTTAGGGCTGCAAATAAAAGTGTCTGTTAGACTAACAGGTGTGGCTCTGTTTTAAAGGCTTCCAATGCTCTCTTTCTTTGCTTGGATCGGGGGATCTGGGATTTGGCCGGCCTGGGCTCAGCTCCTGTAGCCTACACCGTGTGTGCTTTAAAAAAATAAAAATAAAAAAATGATAGAAACTATAGACTCAGTCATAATTTAAGTGGTAACGTGTACGTGACAGATCACAGATGAACAGGCTTCAACAAGACTAGAAGCAAGGTGAAATCTACTAATGACCTACTGTTGTCAGTCATGGGAACCGATACTGACATCTATATTTCGTAATTTTCACCAATTTAAGACATTTAGAGAGAGGGGGGGCATATACATAGTACATTTATTATCAGTCTGTTTTTCATAGTTTTAAATTGCTTGTCTTGTTCTGTCATGAATAAAAAACAACAACAAACACTCAGTTCTACTTGATCCGCATCCTTATCACACTTCATGGGACATTTCAAAAGAGGTGTGGCATGCCTCAAAAGAAAAATAACCTGTTTTGACCTGGAGAAACGCTTCAGCTTCTACCTGTCTGACAGGTAACGATTCTGCTTTGTTAGCAAAATGTGACAGTAGTTTATACATCACAAACACACACACTGAATTGACACATTTTACCAGTCACACCAGTCCAATAAATGCAGACTTCTGGAGAGAGTTGTCTTCCGATAACTTCATATGTAGTATCCGCATGTTTTGTGTCTGTTAATTATTAGATCATTCAAAAGAAAATCTTATGCACCAAACTTTTCTGGTTGTACATACCTACTGTCACTAACATTTGATTAGTACTAAAATTTAGTCAAGCTAACCCTAACCCTTAATTTAAATTTGATGGGAAAATATCAGCGAGCAATTCAGGACTAACCCTGCTGACTCACATGATTCACATGATGTCATCTCTTGCCTGAGCATGAGAACAAGGCCCGCCCTATCTCCTGCTTCAGAAACCAGAGTTTCCAACAGCAGACCTGTGCCTCCTGAAAATACAAAAACTATTTAATATGGTATTGTTCTCTATTCATCTATTGCTCCCTGTGAATTTTTTTTTTTAATGCTAAAGCCAAATTTTATATATATATATATATATATATATATATATATATATATATATATATATATATATATATATATATATATATATATATATATATATATATATATATACACACACCACCTAAAGGATTATTAGGAACACCATACTAATACTGTGTTTGACCCCTTTCGCCTTCAGAACTGCCTTAATTCTACGTGGCATTGATTCAACAAGGTGCTGAAAGCATTCTTTAGAAATGTTGGCCCATATTGATAGGATAGCATCTTGCAGTTGATGGAGATTTGTGGGATGTTCCACCACATCCCAAAGATGCTCTATTGGGTTGAGATCTGGTGACTGTGGGGGCCATTTTAGTACAGTGAACTCATTGTCATGTTCAAGAAACCAATTTGAAATGATTCGAGCTTTGTGACATGGTGCATTATCCTGCTGGAAGTAGCCATTAGAGAATGGGTACATGGTGGTCATAAAGGGATGGACATGGTCAGAAACAATGCTCAGGTAGGCCGTGGCATTTAAACGATGCCCAATTGGCACTAAGGGGCCTAAAGTGTGCCAAGAAAACATCCCCCACACCATTACACCACCACCACCAGCCTGCACAGTGGTAACAAGGCATGATGGATCCATGTTCTCATTCTGTTTACGCCAAATTCTGACTCTACCATCTGAATGTCTCAACAGAAATCGAGACTCATCAGACCAGGCAACATTTTTCAGGCGACAGTCTTCAACTGTCCAATTTTGGTGAGCTCGTGCAAATTGACTATAGCATTTATTGACTATAGCTCAGCCTTTAACACCATAGTTCCCATCAAGCTAACCTCCAAACTCCTGGATCTCGGCCTGAATCCTTGTCTCTGCCACTGGATTGAGGACTTCCTCACTGGCAGGCCTCAGGTGGTGAGAATAGGCCAGTTCACCTCCACCTCCATCACCCTGAGTGTGGGAGCTCCACAGGGCTGTGTCCTGAGTCCCCTGCTCTACTCTCTCTACACACATGACTGTTTGTCCACACACAGCTCCACCTCTATCATCAAATTTGCTGATGATACTGTTGTCCTGGGCCTCATTTCCAACAACAATGAGATGGCATACTTGGACAAGGTGGAGCATCTAACATCATGGTGCCAGGACAACTGTCTCTCTCTGAATGTTGGCAAGACCAAAGAAATGATTGTGGACTTCAGGAAGAGACAGCAACGGACATACTCCCCCTCATGATCAGCGGGTCACCAGTAGAGAGAGTGAGCAGCTTCAAGTACCTGGGTGTAAACATCTCCGAGGACCTGACCTGGACTGCTCACATTCAGACACAGGTGAAAAAAGCCAGGCAAAGACTGTATCACCTGCGCCAGCTGAGGAAATTCAGGGTTTCACCAGCTATCCTGAAAACTTTCTATTTAGGGGCAATAGAAAGTGTATTAACTCAGTGCATCACAGCGTGGTATGGGAACAGCACCAGTCATGACCGCAAAGCCCTGCAAAGAGTCGTGCGCTTATCCGAGCGTATCTCAGGGTCAGCTCTCCCGTCTCTGCAGGACGTCTACACCAAACGCTGCAAAGGCAGAGCTACTAAGATCATCAAGGACTCTAATCACCCTGCAAACCCTAATTTCACGCTGCTGCCATCTGGTAAGCGCTTCCGAAGCCTGATGGCCAAAACTGAGAGACTCAGGAGGAGCTTCTTCCCCCAGGCCATCAGACTCCTGAACTCAGTCACTTAACACCATGTGACTTCACTTCAGGATATACATACTGACATTGTACTGCACTTTCTGTTCTCGTTGTTACTGTGTAACAACCTGTTATAAACCTGTTTGCACATTATACTCTTTATACATTTGTTAACCACATATTTATAAGTCTACAGTTTACTCACTGCACAGTCTACTTCAATTATTTTATTCCACTTTATTCTTATTTTTTTTACTTTTTTTCTTCTACTTGACTATTTATAATTCTACAGATATATATATATATATATATATATATATATATATATATATATATATATATATATATATATATATATATATATACTAATTTTTATCCTATTTCTATTATAATTTCCCCTTGTGTTTTTAACTGTGAATTTGCACTGTCCATGGAGCGGACCTGTTTACATTTCACTGCCGGTTGTATATTCTGTATATAACTGTGTATGTGACAAATAAAACTCTTGAATCTTGAATCAAATTGTAGCCTCTTTTTCCTATTTGTAGTGGAGATGAGTGGTACCCGGTGGGGTCTTCTGCTGTTGTAGCCCATCCACCTCAAGGTTTGTGCGTGTTGTGGCTTCACAAATGCTTTGCTGCATACCTCGGTTGTAACGAGTGGTTATTTCAGTCAAAGTTGCTCTTCTATCAGCTTGAATCAGTCGGCCCATTCTCCTCTGACCTCTAGCATCAACAAGGCATTTTCGCCCACAGGACTGCCGCATACTGGATGTTTTTCCCTTTTCACACCATTCTTTGTAAACCCTAGAAATGGTTGTGCGTGAAAATCCCAGTAACTGAGCAGATTGTGAAATACTCAGACCGGCCCGTCTGGCACCAACAACCATGCCACGCTCAAAATTGCTTAAATCACCATTTCCAAGCCAGTTATTTAAATCTTTTGCTGGTGTCAGGAAATATCAGTTTACATTTCCAAACATTCCTTTTGCCATTAATTGTAATAATCCAGTGAGATTTTTGTATGCACAAGGAAGGAGTCTGACAACAGCCGGTATGCTCCACACTGAGTTCTGGTCTCACCACCGAGTCCATCTGTGATTACATGAAGAAACAGAAAAAAACGAGACAGACTAAATCCAGAAGAACTGTGGCAATGTCTCCAAACCAACCTGCAAAGCTAAATGAAAAACTAAATGCAAGTGAGCCTAGGACAAAAGCGGTTTTACAAAATGCAAAGGGTGTACTGTGAAAAGTTGAAGGCACTTAAAGTGTAAAGTGAGGATGTTCTCAAAAATAATGTCATTATTTTCTTTATCAAATAACTTCTATTAACTAAAACAAATCGATTTAGTTAATCGATCGTTAATCTTTGTTAACGTTAGTTCATATAAATGCAGCTGTTCATGGTTTATGTTAGTTCACAGTGCATTAACTAATATTAACAAGATTTTAATAATGCATTAGCAAATGCTGAAATTAACATGAACAAAGACAAATAAATGTTTTATTAGTGCAGTTCATTATTAGTGTTAACTAGTTAACTAATGAACCTTATTGTAAAGTGCTACTGAAAATACTAACATGCTTACGACTTTTGCACAGTACTGTATATATATATATACAGTGACTTGCTAAAGTATTGTATCCCTAATTCACACACATTTTATTTTGTTGCAGCCTTTTGCTAAATGACTTTAAATTACTTTTTTTTTTTTTACATCAATCTACACTCTTCACCCCATAATGACAAAGCAAAAAACAGATTTATTAATGTAAACACTGTCAACTTTGCAAATGTATTAAAAAGAAGAAACAGAAGTAATTACAAAAGTATTCATACCCTTAAAGGCACAATATATGTTAGATTTTTGGATTAAAATATCCAAAACCACTAGAACATTGTTATATATTTTGTTGACTTGTGTACTTACATTATACCAAATGTTGTTTAAAATCCAGAGAAATAAGTAATTTTAACCAGGATACAGACTGTGTCCGTCCTTCGCCTATCAATGATATCATACCCGCGTTATTCATTTAGTAGAAACCATGGAAACACAAAGACGACCGTGATGTGTTTTTTTTTAGACAGCTGAGCAACTGTTTGAATACGTTCATCGACAGAAAACTAATGATTGTTATATAGCTCAACACAGTTAGTCTTATTGTTTAAATCTCGTTTCCTTGATTTACCACGAGCACCGTGTTTTACCATGTCTAATATCGATCTAGCTTACTGCAGTGTGAACAAGTGTCTCATAGTAGGCGCTGAGCGAACGCACAGAGTAGCATTATAACATAACTTTCAACACTCAAAACAGCGCTGCGCTACCCCACATACGCATGAGCGGAAGCGGCGACTGTGGCATAATAAAAGCTCCATGAAATCAAGGCGTGATCAAGCTACGCCTTTGTTTTGAATAAGCGACCTCTAGCGGCGAAAACTGACATATTGTGGCTTTAACTCAGTACTTGGTTGAAGCACCTTCACAGCCTCAAGTCTTTTTGGTTATGATGTGACAAGCTTTGCACATCTATATTTAAGGATGTTCTGCCATTCTTCTCCTCAGATCCTCTCAAGCGCTGTCAGGTTGGATGGGGACCACTGACAGACAGCCATTTTCAGATTTCTCCAGAGATGTTCGATTGGGTTCGAGTCCAGGCTCTGGCTGGGCCACTCAAGGACATTCACAGAATTCATAAGCCTCTTGCATTGTCTTAGGTATGTTCTTATAGGGTCATTGTCCTGTTGAAAGAAGACCTTCTGCCCAGTTCGAGGTTCTGAATGCTCTGGACCAGGTTTTCATTAAGGATATCTGTATATTTTGCTACGTTGAGCTCTCCTTACACTCTGATGAGTCCCCCAGTTCCTGCTGCTGAAAAACACCCTCACAACATGAAGCTGCTCCACCACACTTAACTGTTGGGATGGTATTGTGCAGGTGATGAGCAGTACCATGGTTTCCTCCAGACATGATGCCTGGAGCTGAAGTTCATCAGACCAGATAATTTTATTTCTCACAGTCCTTTAGGTGATTTTTTTTTTTTTTGCAAATTCCAAGTGGGTTTTCATGCGTCTTCGCTGAGGGGAGGCTTGCGTCTGGCCACTCTGGCATAAAGCTAAGATCGGTGGTGTGTCCATTTATGATCATGGAGCTCAACCAGTGTGACCATCAACTTCTTGGTCACCACTCTAACCAAGGCCCTTCTCCATTGATTTCTCAGTTTGGCCAGGAGGCCAGCTATAAGTAGTTCCAAACTTCTTCCATTAAGGGTTACTGAGGCTACATACTTCTGTGAACCATAATTTTTTTTTGTAGTCTTCCCCATATCTGTCCGGTCTCTGAGATCTACAGGCAGTTCTTTTGATCTTATGGCTTGGTTTTTGCTCTGATATGCATTCTCAGCTGTTATAGGCGTGTGCCTTTCCAAATCATGTCCCTTCAATTGAATTAGCCACAGGATAACTCCACTCAAAGTGTAGTCCACTCCAAATACTTATGCAGTGTTATTAAATACTTATTTCAGGTTTTTCTTATTTTGAATAAATTCATAGTTATAACAAATCATTTTGTTTGTTTTGTAATTATAGTGTATGGAGTGACGATAAGTCAATTTAAAGCAGAATAGCATCAAAATTGAGAGAGAGAAAAAAAGAAAGAAACATTTGCATGCATATATATATATATATATATATATGGGTAGAAGCGGAAATTTCAGATTTGTTTCATCACCTATCTAATCTTACAGCTCTACAAAGACAGTGATATAGAGTTGCCCAGAGTAGCAGCGAGAGTCTCTCAGACGCGTGTAATGTTTCCTCACTGAAGCCCCCGGGCTGGGCAGGACATCTCAACAGCACTCACAACATTGGGAAGAAGAAAAGACTTTCAAAAGTGATGGAATTATAAATGTGCGTCAAACAGAAGTATAAAGTCTGTGCTATTTTAGGAGAGGGATTTTGTGGAAACAGACGTATAGCACTGATATATCCAGTTACTTAAATGAAAGAATAAATATTTTACATACAAACTATACAAAGTCATTAAAATATTCACTTGCATTTCATCCATATAGGTTTAGATTTTAGTCATTGAACTCAAGGAAACCACATAAGAATTAGTTGTATGTGTGCGTGTCTGTACACACCAATCAGGCATAACATTATGACCACTGACAGGTGACGTGAATAACACTGATTATCTCTTCATCACGGCATCTGTTAGTGGGTGGGATATATTAGGCAGCAAGTGAACATTTTGTCCTCAAAGTTGATGTGTTAGAAGCAGGAAAAATGGGCAAGCGTAAGGATTTGAGCGACCTTCTTCCCATAGTGCATCCTGGTGTCATGTATTCCCCAGGTAAGTAACGCACATGCACCAGGCCATTTAATTAATACATTTGAATCAAAATAAAACTAAAACTAATTAAAACTAAATCCATAAAATGATCCCATGATGGGAACCACTAAAAGGTTCTATAAATGAAGCACCTGACAGATCCCTTTAAGGCTCTTTATGGCCCTTTTCTTTTAAGACTTTAGAAGTAAGATGACATCTTGTGGCCAAAGAAGTTATTACTATATTTCAACCACTTTTGGGGAGCTTCTATTAGCAAGTCATTGAAGAACAAAAATATTCTCAAAGCAAATAAATGCAACAACACAGCACGCTCCGTTCTCTCCAGATTTAATTTCCGCTCAATATGATAACCAAAACAAATTTCTATGTCTCAAATCTACAGTCACAAAATACAGATTACCATACAAAATCTACAAAATGCAACAATTACAAACAATTTGTTTGACAAATAACAATTGTACAGTATAAATTTATACAATACTGCATTCATATTTTTGGCACCTGACCACGATATAATTGTGATACAGAAATGTTTTACGTCAGATGTTAAAAAAAAGAAAAGAAAAATGAAACGAAAAACTACATAAAATATGCATAAAACATGAAATTACAGAGCAGTTTTGACCTGCCACTTTAACGTTTCTTTTTTCAATATTTTTACAAAACAGCAGTTGTTCAATGAGTAAAATAAAACAAAAACATTCAATTATGTTCATTAACAGTATAGCAGAACCAAATGCACCGTGGTGAGGCATTTGACGTTCACAGGGACATTGAAGAACATTGAACATCAGAAGGAGGAGTGCAGATCTCTGTGGCTTCGGCATGATTATTAAAAGCAGGACAGAGGGTGATATGGGCACTATTGAATAAATGCTTTCTACCTACTGTTGAAATGGACACAGGTATAGATACCACATGAGTGCAAGGGGCATTTGAAAAGCAATGGGTCCTATTTCCATTAACACACTTCAAGTTATTTTGAAAAGGAGCGTGTAACTCAGAATGATTCAGTATGGCAGATGAATATATTAAGCGAGAAGCCGTCAACAATTACATCTGTTAAAGGGGTGAATGGGTGAAGAGCATAGAGTTAAACTCTCCAACATGTGAAGGATTTTCATTTCAGATGCAAGCAAATTTACTGCAACTGAAGCTTGATGAAAAAAAGAGCCATAAAAAACCACTCACCCACAGAAACACTTGAGTGCGTTTAAGGCAATTCAGTAACTTGATGCTTGTGTACAATCCAGAGTTAAAGACCGGCTGTAAGCGGATAAGTGATTCTAAAAATCAAAGTAGCTTTGAATCAATAAAGCTTTAGTTCCTGTTCAATAACAAAAACGTTCTGCAACAATGCAAACGATGCATCACGACACCTATAACCAGGGTGAGCAAACAGGGCTGTAACTGATATTAACCACAACACATGCATACAAATTACACAAACACTCTCCTGTCCACAAATGCAGATAAACTTGATTTTACATGCTTTTGCTAAAAACGTCAAAACCGATCGCTGCATCCTAAGATGGAACTCTTGAAGACAGTTTTGCATGCGTGTCTGATATTTCAGATTTATATACAGGCCTACAGTTACTAGAGTACAAACATTAGAAAACTGGAAAAAGAGAACGCAGGTCAATTCATGTCATTTGAACAGTAGACTGTACGACTGAAACCAAACTAATCCACACTAAATTGAATGTGCGCTTCCAGCACTAATAAGGCTCTTTAGATCGTAAGCATAATGTGGGGAATCTTCAGTGTACAATTACAAAATCTGCAAGCCTGATTTATTGGTCCCATGGGATAATAATACTGTGATCTGCCATCAATAAAGCTGGCCAAACCATGAGTTGAGCGATAGTATAATCTAAAAGTTAAAAACTCCAATATTCTGACCACTAAGGCTGAGGTGTGATGTCACTGCTGTCACCTGTTTCAGCAATGATTCGGGCATCAGATTTATTCATAAAAAAAAAATTTAAAAAAAGAATTAGGAAAAAACATTCTCTTCTACTGGGTGCATGAATTCTTTCCCATCTTAAATTCCTGTCTTGGTCAAGCTTAAACAGTCTCATCTAACACCCAGAGAACATAAGAATAAAACTATGCATTTAACATGACATTGAAACCTCTTTTCTAATCAGGAAGTGATTTGAGCGCAGATGAACGCTCTAGTTCCCCTAATTCACTCCATCACAGGCCTCTTTCAGACGCGGTGCAGCTCCCTACAGAGATAACGCAGCCAATAACTCTGTGCACGCGCGCGCACGTACGTGTGTGTGTGTGTGTGTGTGTGTGTGTGTGTGTTAATAGATCTGGCCAAGCTCAGTCTGATGAGACCCAGATGTCCTACTCTGGAAAAAACCCGACCCTCCATCATTTCTCTGCGACTATATCAAAAACTAAATTAAAACCCATAAATAAATAAAAGGTTGAAGCATGAGAGGCTGATCTCAGAACTGTCCTGCACTGCTGGGGTCACACTGTAGCAGACGTACGATGGATGGGTCACTCTTTGCCCCTTTGATGAACTCCTCCAGAGACAGTTTTCCTAGAATAAAACAGGAGAGGACACAGGCTCTTAGAAAATCATATTATTTACAATAGAAAAATGATGGCTAGCTTTCCGATATCCGGCTCATGTTAAAATCTGAATCAACCTGTAAAAATATAAATGTGGGCAGAGAAAAATGTGCTATGGAAACGAATGGAAGATATTTTAGCGTTCCTATTAAATCTAATAAGCTTTCAGGTCTTCGGCTTAAAAAAGGGCAGGATGTAGTCACTATTTTGACAGTCAAACAAACAAAAAACCCCACTATTTTTTACACTCACTCAATTAAATAATAAAAAAAAAAAGATTAAATGATTTGTAATGATTCAACACTGTTAAATGTAATCTTTAATTTTAATCAAAATCAATACCCATTTTCAAACTGTATATTATAATTAGTTCATAAATTCACTTAAAATTACTTAAAGTTTTTATTTAATTTAAACCAAAATAGTAAATTTTTAATATCTGACATATGAAGATTTTTAATATAGGAGCATCCCTAAAACATGTAGTGCTTCAAGCTCCCAAAAGTGACATGTGCAGCATCGGTCAGCAGGTGGCACTGCCGTCTCCCTGCACTCAAAAGTGAGAGGTGGCGAAGGAATGCTAAGAATCAAAAGGACACATACAGACACTGTTACCCCAGTGATGAAATGGTACAGAACAGGTCCTCTCAAATATATGTGTGATAACATTAGCAATCATCGCTCGTGCCATGTAGTTCATACATGGACTGCATGGTTGATGGGACTGTGTTCATTTGTAGCACTGTTTTTGTGTTCAATTTCTTCACTGTGTGTATCCATCCGAGGGAGAACGTTTATGCTGCTTTCGCAGACAACTGCCCACAGATACACAAATGCACGTACAGTCTGCGTCCCATGTGACTCTGGTCACGAGAGAGCAGGAAACGCAAAAGTTCATCTGAATATAGAATCAGACCACTGTTTCCACTCTGTTTGGTTTTTGATCATCAATTAAATGCACACACATAGACATCCTAAGCCTTGTTTAACAGCTAATGCTCTTCAAAATCACTCAATCTGAGAGCTTTTTAATGGCATGATGTATTTAAATAATTTGTGTTAGAGAGTGCACAAACAAGCACAGACTTTACACAAGAAAGCATAGTGCCAGAATTTTGTTTTTTGTAATAAATTGAGAATTTTATATTTCACATACTGATGCACCAGCTGAAAAACAGAAAATCTAATTTAATTAACACTAAATGCTCTGATTTGAACAGAAACATTTCAATAGCTTTAGGCAGTTTTTATATCAACATTTAAATGGTGGTTGCAATAAAAGAAATCTTGAAAGATTTATTCAAACATACATTAAATAATGAAAAATATATTATTTTCACAGGTTTAGTAATAATGAATATCTAATATAGTGTAAATAATTAGCTAAATGCTCTTTTTCTAGCTAATTAAAGAGTTATGGATGCTCATAATTAACCAGTTATTGTATTGTATTAATTCAATATGAATTTTGACCAATTAATACCATCTGTCAAACGGTACTTTTTCCAAGATATTTTGAAAACATTTGCTGCATGGTTAAGATATGCTACACATCAAAATTTGAGCTTTTGGGGAAAAAAACAAAAAGTTAAGTTGCGTACAAGTGGCATTTGTATTACATTAATGTAAAATAATGGTAGGCCTAAATAAAGTGAAATGCTTACAAACATTATAAACATTAACACACAACAGTATTCAGAGCAGAACAAGAATGAAAAATAAAAGTAGCTATATAAACATCAAGCCAAAACTATTGAAAAAGCAAAAACATTTAAAAGCAAAACAGTATGTTGACAGTCATCACGCCATCGGAGAATTACTTTTAGTCAATGATTACAACCCTCAAAGACCACCATGTACTGTCATTTTTCATATATCACTGGCAAATACGTTTCGTGATGAAGGGAAAAAAGGGCTTACCATCCCGGTTGGTGTCCATTTGTCTGAAGATCTTCTCTGTTCTCTTCTCAGGTGTGGACTCATCCTCAGGCATCTTCATCACTGATGACACCATCTTATAAATCGCCTGTGGGAGACACCATCAAAAATAATATCATATCACAAAATACAGTAATCTCGTATATAAACGTTACTCTAACAAACATCAGCATTATCATGCCCCAAGTGTGTAAAGAGTCAGACACAATAAGTCTAGCAGAATCACAATAACTAGGTAGAAAGCCTTAACAGATATTACTCCCCTCTATTAGCTCCTGTTCAAATCAACACTTAATAGACTACAATCAAAAGAATAAGAGAACAAGACCTAGTGCACTAACAGTACCAACTACACACAGAGACGAGGCAGAGAATTCCAGCGTCTTCAGAACACTAATGTATGTGACATGCATAACGATCATGTAGAAACATGTCCAGTATGATGATGATGATCTTCAGGAAAGCTACAAGTATAATATAGTTCTATAAAACTTTTCCAAATAAATCCTACTCCAAAGTAACAAGGTAGCAAATATTAAGGTTCTATATGAAATAGGACCTTACAAATCCCATTAGCCACAAACTAATTTTACATGTTAAAGCTGCAAATTTTATGATTGTAAAGTTGGTTTTTGAACACAAGGACTAAAGGATTTTAAAAAATATACAGCATAGCACATCCCTACTATGAATGGTCACCATCATCACTACGTATCATATTGTGTTTTCTCATCTTTTGTATTTTCTCCACAATCCTACCTAAAACTATAGCCAGGTTTCCATCCAAGGATTTGTTTTGCGAATATAACTGATGGAAATACTAATTATCAAAATTTTTTTGCAAATGTCGACACAGAATTTATACGCTGAAGTTAAGCGCAACACGATTGTCAATACTTCAAATGTAAATGAAAAACTAGTTTGGAAACCCTTTTTGTTGAGAAAAAGGGATTTAACACAAATAAATGTGGTGTCACATGACAGAATTAGCCAATACAGCACCGTTTCCCTGTAGTTCGCATTAAATCTATTATATATTCATATCAAATTGTATATTAAATTATTTTTACTAGTATTGGCTAAAAAGATGTGTTACATCAAACATCATTCATCCTTATTTTTCTAATTTTGTCTAATAAATCTAATAAAAGTTAATCAGAAAAATGAAAAAAAAAAAAAATAGCTTGTATTGATCTAATAAAAAAACAACAAAAAAAAAAAACACTTATTAATAAAAATAATTTTACGTATACAATTTAATATATAACGAAGTTTTAAATATAGCACCTTAAAAATTGCAGCTCATCAAACATAAAAATGGGGCGCCTGTCAAACAAAGGAAGGCTGTTGGAGTTTCCAATACTGACAAAAAGAAAGGTAAAATAAACATGATACCATAAATACCATGAATGCCATAAAAATCAATGATTTAATTTAGATCTGGCTACTTGACAAATGAAAAATCTCAAACATGACACTTGTTATTAATATATTGTATTTATAAAATAATTTTATTATATAATATCTCAAACAAATTAGGAAAATAAAGTGGGTTGAATCCAAAAAGCTCTAAATGAATTTTAGAATTGTTAAGACGGCAGCTCTATAGAGTATAGACCATTTCAAAATAAATTAAATAAATATAGGCCTACACAAATAAAAAGTTTAGGTCACATTTGTCTCTGAGGAGGAAGAAAAAAAATAAAAAAAACATGCAGCGATTTGATTTTGATCGATCTGATGTTATTAAACCAGAACAAAGAATAGTTTATTGTTTTGGTTTGAATGATCTCAATACATTCGATACGTTCATGGACACATCACGTTAAAGATTGTTGCTATATGATGACCAAACATTTTACTCTACCAATCTTTAAGGATCCTAAAATTTTGCATACAGGACAAATGAGTTGCGCCAAACCCATGGGCGTCATCACAAAGGCAGTTACAGGCAGTCCTGTCAGACAAGCTGTCCCACTTTGCCGCAATCGTCTGATTAATATTTCCAAATTTAGCAATAGGCCTATTTGTGAAAATAGTAAGCAGTAAACTGGTAAACCACTCTGTCTCACTCTCTGAATTTTACAAATATTTGGGATGCGAAAGAAACACGACATGCGCAATATACGCAAACATATTTGGAAACAACTCAAGGGTAGATTTTTTTTAGTGATACAACAAAACTTGCGCGACAAAGTGGGTGTTTAAGGATGACGACATTACACCATTTTATCAGTAAAAGGCCAATTGGATGGAAACAGGCTGAAGACAGCAAATTTTGCTATTATTTTTCGTTGCATATTCAAGTGTATGGAAGCTTGACTTATGATGGCTGCGGAGCAGTAATCTGCAATATATCATTTCTCATAACCTTGTCCTTTTGAGGGGAAAAAAAAATAGTTTTTTCCTCAAATGTTAAGATATTGAGCCTATCATTAGATTTACATCAGCCTTCCAGGCAAGGAGGTGAACCATGCATTCAAATAAAAATGCCATCAAGATGAGAGATGATGTTCTCATACCACATCCTTTATACCCAACAAAACAGAAATACGGTAACATTTTTACACATTTTCAGTTACATGAAATGTCAACTAGACCTTTAAATGTTATTTTAATAGCATTTGTGGGTGTAACATTTTCTTTTTTTCCCAGTTACAGTAAAATGTCATGGTACATCAAAATTGGTTTGTTTCAACAGGGCCTCAAGATCTGGGGTATTTTACAAAAGCATTTTAGTGCTAAAACTAGCTCCTAAATCTGTGAAACGTTAGGAGTAGTCAAGAGGACCCCTGAGTCACTAAGACCAAATCACAAACCACCTCAGCAATCCACCCAAAGACACTGTACACCACTGAGATGGGTGCTGAACCTTTTCTTCAATACATATTTTTATGTATAGATTTTAAGCTACGATAAAAAGTCAACAATAAATCTTTAATAAATAAATAAATAAATAAATAAAGTGGGATGGAGAAAACTGTCGAGGTAACTAGGTGAGGCAGCTCTCGTCTGTGTATATACTAGGGGTGTAACGGTACACGTATTCGCACCAAACAGTTTCGGTACAGGGCTTTCGGTACGGTGCACGTGTATACTGAATGCAATCTTTAACAGTCGGCTGGTTTTAAGCGTGGAACACACTTCAATCAGAGTTTCCACACGAACATATCAAGTATTCAGTCCATTTTATCATGAAATTCAAATGATAAATGCCGCTTTGACGCTCTTTAATGTGACTTGACTGATTCACATCAGTTCAGGCGGCGGCGTGCGAGTGAACGCGATCATCTCTTCCTAAAGAATAAACATGAATTAACATCTCTTAAGGCATGTTGAGGATGCATTACAACTTACTGAAATGTATCATATGTCATGCAATCGCTCAATCAGCGTTTCAACCGCGGAAAGACAATAAAACGGCTTGTAAACAATGTCCCGTAGCCTCACATTTACCTCAGAAGTCATTCAGTGTCCACAGCTGTTAGTTCACTGGAGAAACAAACTCTTTCACTAAATATATGCACTACATTAGCCTATATATTCATTATATTCTACTGAACCGGTTAGGGATGTCTGGATTAATGTATGTTTAAATAAATCTGTCATGAAAATGACAGCCACTGTGTATATGATTATATTTCAACAAATATATAATTAGAAAAAATATATAATTAGATTTAGAAGTTAATGCACAAACTGCCTTATGTGAAGTTTATGAGTGTTGATCTGTTCTAAAATAACCTTTAATATTATATTGTATAAGTAGGGGCTCCCTATATAGTTTACAGCATTATCGTTAAGAAACTTTTAGTTATAATTGAATTAATTCAAGGACAGATATTTTTTCAGTAAACCACTGTTTAATAAAAATAAATAAAAAGCAATTTTGTAAAACTGCTGTACCGAACCGTGACTTCAAAACTGAGGTCTGTACCGAACCGTCAGTTGTGTGTACCGTTACATCCCTAGTATAAACCTCCTCTCTCGCTGATTAGACAGTTTGAACGTGCTGCTCACGAACTTGGTTTATAAAACACAATTTTCACTTGAATTCTGCAATCTCTCGAGATGCAGACATGTAAGAGGCTGACAATTATTAGCTGAACATATACTAGTTTAATTAGTGACACTTGGCCTACATTTTAAAATCTTTATTTGAATATGGCAACATTCTCATTTTCAAAAACTTTGGCAACATGAAACCTTCTACAATACGTTCTACAATATTTCTATAATTAACTCTGACAGAGACCCCTCCCCTATCAGCCAATCACTGTGGGCATAGTTAGTAAGTGTGATGACATCCATAGCAACAAGGTCAACCCCGCCCTTACTCTTAGCTTAAGACTTCTCTCTATTCCTTAGTAAAAGTTGCTCTCAGTAGCTTTGTGAATAGGTTAAGAGAAAACTCAAAGCTGCACTTTTTTGGGTTAAAAATATAAAAATAAATTTGAACAAGTACATTACCAGCCAGTGTTCTTAACTATCTACTTACCTTAGCTCAATTTACAACGGTAAGCTTGTAATAATGTTTTTTAAATTTCAGTGGTACTGGTGGATTTCCACGGGAAATTCGAGCATATCTTTGCATCATTACGTCATGTCTGTATACATAAAGAAGGTGTCCCGGCTAGTAGGCTATATTGTGTGTGAGGATGTTGGAGGTGGAGATTTATTGCCTTTTCTTACCGCACTTGATATAATTAAACATCAATTTGATGGTGGATCCAGAAAGGTTCAAACTACAAATCACCAGGGACAACTGGAGGTTCACCCGTTGCAAAAGACTTCGGACTTTCGAGTGGCTACAGAAAAAAAAAGAGACTTCAACCGGGCCCATGCGAAAACAAGGATAAAAAGGTCTTTTGAAAAGTAGCAGAACTCCGTGTTCAAAATGGACGCTTTTTTTTCTGCTGGACGGGTAGGCCTAAGACATTTCAATGGTTCAGTTGTAACAGTAGCACACTTGTTTGCTTAATTCGTACAGTTACAGAGTTTTCTTTGTTGTGCCTCTCGTTTTGCTATGTGCATTATGGTAAATTATTTTGTGCTAGCTATGAGAGGGAGCAATTAATCTCTACTCCACATTAATTTGTTGGTATATGACAATTAGAAATTAGACTGCACAGAAAACTGAACTACAGGTATCCCTAGTAGTAATACACATTAAATGTAGTCATGCAATGCTGATGTTAACATTAACAATTTGAAAAAGTATAATTTGCACGGTTTGACGTGATACAAGCGATCGTAAGCGATTTATTGTAATGCTTTTTTTCCCTTAGTTGGTCAGAACAAAAGTGGATGTTAGCTACCTACTTGTCCAGATGACATTCTTAAGTTGGTCATACTTTCAAACTGTATAATCTGTGATTCCGAATGACAGTATCCATTGACTGACAGCCACATTCTCCTCAAAACATTGGATTCATCACTGTGCCGTGCCGAGGCACAATTCACTTAAAGTTGATAATTATGCAAATAACTGCAGTTGCAATTTTCGAACAGAGATGGTGACAGGAAAAACTACGGACTGCAGCTTTAACTAAGAACTTTTACAGCCATTTAGGAGAACTCTTAAATGGTTAGACAATATGAATACGGCCCCAAAGCAATAACTTGCTAAATTTACTCTTTGCAGCAAGAAAGCAATGATAAATCAGGCCAGTTGCAATGACAGCAAACATTACCCTGTGAAGGAGTGCACTTTGATGAAAGCTTGTTTATCAGAGACCAAAATAAGACTTGGGCTTTCTTTACAATATGGAGCTTCCTGACAGTCTAACACCACGGCTATCCTTGCTGCTAACGCACTACATTCTGCAAGTGAGAAACAACAACATATGCGATGTGAAAATTGGGTATAACAGGACTCGGTAGGGTTCTCTTTTGTGTCTCCTTAAGTGATATCTGATTCTATTTCAGACTAAGCAGTCATGGTGATGATGAGAAAAGCATTTAAGGTGTGCCAACATTAACGTAAAATCGTAAAAGCTTTAGGTAGCCTGACATACCTGCACAATCTCAAGCATCTCTGACTTGCTGATGTATCCGTTTCCATCCAAATCATACATGCTAAACGCCCACTTGAGCTTTTGTTCCAGCTTTCCTCGTGATGTGACGCTCAATGCAATTATGAACTCCCGAAAGTCTATTGTGCCGTCACCATTCGCGTCAAAAGTACGGAACACATGCTCTGCAAACTTTGAGGCGTCTCCATAAGGGAAGAAGTTTCCGTAGATTTTCTTAAATTCCTCCATGGAGAGGTTGCCACTGGGACAGTCCCGTAGAAAGCCTTTGTACCATTCCTGGATCTCATGCTCCGTAAAGTCCGTGCTCTCCAGCAGGTCCTGCATTACTTCAGGGCGGAGCTTGCTGTTCTGCTTCCCCATATTTTCGTTTCACGAGACCGCGCTGGTGAAACAAAGGGAAGAGAGAAAATAAGCATAGATGGAAAGCTCTATAGATTCAAGTCTACATAGTCTATTCTGACATAATCCTTTATGTAAAATGCCCATCACCCCAATTTATTTGTGGCACAGCACAGTTTAGAATGCAGCCTATTTTTAATAAGTGCAATCATTCACATTTTTGTTCGTACAGTACCCTAACACCATGGCTCTGAACCGTTCAAGGAATATGAGAAATGAACAAAGAAAAACAAAATAGTTTAATCATGAACAAAAAAACGTTTATTGAACTAATGAAATTGCCCAATTAAAATATTAAACAGAACGATAAAATAATGTTATTAACCAGTTAATGGTAGTCAACCAATCATGAATTTAAATAGCATGGCCTATGCAAATGTGACATCCAACTCAAGTCATCATAGGTAAGTTGCAAAAGTAATGTGCTGGCATGAGGTTTTTCCGAGGATATGTTAGCAACTGTTCAAGCTTTACGACGTGCAAGTTTCATTATATTAACATTTTACCAAAATTTACCAAGCTCAATGGAGTTTCTCACCAGCGAATGTCAGATTTGTTTTGTCAGTTATTAGAACGGCCACATCTGAGGCACTAAGAGCACTGCATTACGATCAAATTACATGTTACAAAGTTTATTGTAGCTACGTGGTCACTCAGTTTTTCCTGTCGTTTAATGCATTTAGCCAAAATCTTGTGTTATAAAAGATGAAGTGCTATGCACGTGCTGTATTATCAACACAAAGAACAAATCCCATTTTTAATACATTTTTCAAAAGCTATGGCCAATTGTGAAGCCCACCAGTGACATTAGAACATTCAGCAGTAGAAACACACTCAGTAACCAACAATACTCCACTTAATGACCTGCAGTGGTAAAATCACTGTATGTGTGAATGGAGCATGAGCCAAATCTATTTCAATGCTTTTGCATTCCCTCAAAATTATATATTTGGGTAATTCAAATGTATAGAATTTGCGGGTATCAGGGAGTCACTATCAAGACACAGGGTATTGAAAAATCGCTTTTGAACGCACACTCGCGTTTTACTTTAACTTTCCAATTTGCAACCACGCATACTCCGTGTATAGGGAGCGGCAGAACTGACCCACATATTTTTTACAAGATAAGATATCTGTCAATGACGCTCAGGATCTGCTGCGCACTAAATCCTCTGACATAGTCCTGTCAGTCATCTCTCCTAACTATCTTCACATAAGTGAATCTGATGAACCGTGTAGCCAACTACCTCAACAAGCCTAACAATGTCCCTTTAGGGGCTCCGTAGAATGCATTTTGAATTTTCTGAAAAAAATAAAAATAAAATAAAAATCAGATTTAGGCTTTGGGCACATCTCCATTCCTCATCATCTAATGCCTGCTACAAACTGTGTGATTTTGGCAGTCCTATAGGATTATTACAAAACACACTGTACGACATGGCTCTAATAAACTTGGGTACGGCATGCATGTAGACTGTACGATGGTAACACCTATTGAATCATAGGCTATGACGCAAGTATAGAAGAATAAAACGTCATCAGCATGCGCTAGTGATACACTTTGGCTTATACAATTGTGGTTATGTGCACTGAATAAAGAGGAAGCGAAAGAGGAGAATATGGATATGGTCACAGCTAGGGAAAAGAGGCCAACTTGGCACGCCAATTTTGTAAATGGAGCTTGAGGTAAGTAGTTTTAAGTTTTAGCGCCATGTCGCATTGATCAATATGCCATTTCATGTTGCATTTTTATTGGCTAGTCAGTAGACGTAGGCCGTAGCAGCCAACACACTATGGGATGATCATGCTAAATTTCTGACAGTGTCAGAAAACTGTCGCAGGTTATCTTTGGTCGCAAGACTGTGACAACAGCTGTCTTTGAACCGCTCTCACTGTAGACATGGGACCACATTTTAGGAGCCAACCACAGAAATCACCACGATTGGTCTTATTGGTCCTAAAATCGTACTATGTGCACCGGCTATAAAACAGTGTCTCAACTCTGGTCCTGGACAAAATCATTTTGAAAAGACATGCATTTCAGGTCCTTGGAGTTTCTTCTAATGAGCTGACGAGTTGAATCAAGTGTGTTTGATTAGGGAGACAAACAAAATGTGCAGTGTTGGGGTTCCTTCAGGAGCAGGGCTGACAAACAGTATGACAAAATATTAGCAGCAATTCAACACTGCAGTATCTTTTGACAATGAAAGCCTTACAAAACATACAGACCAATTACGCACAACAACAGAAGATACACAAAACAAAACTATGAAGCCATACATAAATTTCTCTGCTCAATAATCCATTTTGCATGGCAGCTGCATCATCTAAAGATTGTGTTGTGTGGCTCCATAATTCCAGAAAACATATTACATATACTCCTAGGAATACAACACCTTTTATCATGCAAACATAGGTCCCTAGAGATGTTCCCTTTCTGCAGAAAGAGAATATCAACAAAAATTCTGTTAAGAAAACAAAAAAATAAACACTAGGACACTTTCCTCTGTGCTAAAACTGCTTCTAAAGGCTCGATGTTTAGATCTGATCATTGGGTAGACAAATTATAATAATATATGAGACTTCCACCTCCATATCTCAAAGTACTTGAGGTTTTTCCCTTTATAAAGGTGCAACAGCTAAATACACATTTTAGGATTTAGTATCAGACAAATGAGCCAGAACATAAATAAACACATGCCAAAACAAAACCAACAAAAACATTCTGATAAATCTAAAAAGGACAAAACATATCTAGACATAAGTGTCTAGCAATCAATAAAAATGGCAAAACAAAACTGAAAAATGTGTCCATGAGACCGGTCATTCACAGACCCCAGCTGTAGAGCCTCCATTCAGGCCGGAAGGTCTGGAGAGCCTCAGCTGTTACGTGACTTCTGATGCATCTATGCAGGAAGTGACTCCTGTTTCTCATTTGGGTCATGGATCTTTGGAGTAATTGGACAACCGTTTTACTAACGTTCTAGGCAGGCGTGTGCACGCACACACACACACACACACATAAAAATATACAATACACAACGTAAAAATGTAAATACTTTTAAATGAGCAGAATGAATCGTGCACTAGAATGAGGGGTGAAGGTTAGGGCAGAAGAGGAGATGGTACTCACTGTTTGATTAGAACTGGAGTGTAGCTCTTCAAACTAAAGAACACTTGTAGATCTGAAACTGCTTTTCTGAATGACCCACACAAGTACTACACTACACCCTGTCTTAACTGTTTGGTATAATGTAGGGAAAAACCTTACTGCTGTAGCGCTTTCATAAAACTTAAAATAAAACAAAAAAAAAAAAAAACTAAAAACTAAAACCCCTAATGTTCACAAAAACAGACCAAAGAATAATCAGGCAAATGTCGTAACAATTTCATAACGGAACAGGTGCAGTGTAAAAAAGGGCCACATTCACACTGGGCTTTAATTCTGAAAAGAAAAATGTCATCAAATTGCTAGACAGCATCCTGTATGAATGCAAGACTGAGCATTTGAAGTTCTCTGAAATTTATAACCATTATAATTTCTCGACACCAGTGCCTGATTTATAAATTCCCTTGTTTATAGGCATTAGGCTACTAGTATATACGATGGTAGTGCTGAAACAGCAGTTTTGTCAACCATTGGAATTATTTTTAATCATCCAATCAATCAGTTATTTTAGGAACCATTTGGTATTAAGATGCGTTTTGGTTGGGTCACAAGTGGACAACGCTAAATACAGGTATATAAATGTTTTGAGCTTGTTCACTTTCAACTACTTCCAGAGGTAGTTGAAAACTCATTTGACCAGATTGCTTTTGTAGTGTATACGCTCATGTGGTCAAATGTGTTTGAACAGCCACAAAAGACTGCCTAATGACTTAATGCATAATGTAAATTGCGCAAGCTCATTTTGTCCATTAGATCTGAAAAAGCCCATACATTTACCCACCCATAGAACCAAGACCCATAGATTAATGGGAGAAAAAAAAAAAAAAAAAAAAAAAAAAAAAAAAAAAAAAAGGTATTTTACGTGTCTGCTGTGCCGTGGCTCTGACAAATGCTATTCTATTTAAATGAGACTGTGTTACCAAGAAATAGACTGGCAATACTGACTGATTATTTTGCATGCCAGTAGTAAGGCTCTTTCAGACCCAAGTTGGCAGTTCTTGGTGCCATCAAAAATCAGGCTTGTGAAACTACATCTGCTGCTGATGATTCTTATTTAAAAATATTAAAAAAAAATCAGCCAGAGATCTGAAACATTCTGCATACAAACCTTTCAAATACTAATATATAATACAGTCAAATTAATACTTTTATTCAGCAAGAACACATTAAATTGACAGTACAGACTTTTACATAAAATTAAGAATAAAATTACCATTTCAAATAAACACTGTTCTTTTGAACTTTTTGTACAAACACTGAAAAAAAAAGTATCAGTTTCCACAAAAATATTAAACTGCACGACCATTTTCAACCGTTATAATAAAAATAAATGTTTGAAGAAATTATGCCAAAAACCCATTTTAAAATATATAAAACAGTTATTTTATTTTATTTCACAATATTACTGTTTTTACTGTATTTCTATCAAACCTGGGTGAACAAGAGGCCTTGCCAACACCAAACTGTAAAGATGACAATATTATTGTTTGTATATTTTAATAATATTATATGAATACATAAATATATCAATATTATATGAATGTCACAATATTCGGTAACTCATTAAACTAAACTAAACCAATATTTGAACTTCAAGCCATTTCAACATTGAACAAAGAACAAGATTAAAAGCAAATGGAAAGACTGGAACCAGAGGAGGATAGAATCAGAACAACCAATTTGTTCTTTAACTACATATAAAAGCAGACAGGAACTGAATTCTCCATTGAATCACTGCGTGTCTGCCCAGGAACCTGGCCATTCAGTCTAATGACAGAGGCCATTAGCATTAAACACAGAACATGGAGTCCAAACAAGCAGCCCTTGAGTTGAGTTAAAAGACTGAAACAGTCGATCCAAATGAATATTTATCGTGCTATACATGGTTTAAACCATATTTAGCAGCAAACTGATAAGGAAAGCAGATGCTGGGGTCACACTGCATTAGCTATGAGCTACATTCACAATTTTTTTTAGATTTAATGTGTCGTGCTAGGAAATAGTTTTCAGCTAAGAGGTGTCATGGCTGACAGGCATTTATTAAGTATCCAGCATTAATCCTCCTGATTAAACTGAACATCAAATTTAAACAAAGAGGACAGACTGGGGCTTAATTACAACGCAGTTAGCAATGCTGTCATCATGTACAATAATGAATCTCTGTGACCTCTTGCCATGTTGCTATGGAAACAGACACTCCATGCAGCATTGGTTAGCAGAGAGAAAACAATAAAATCAATGAGACTACAGATGTTTGCATCTCTAGACAGATCTGCTCCAAACTGATTTCCTTAAATTGGGATTTCAGCCATTTGGAGACAAGAAACTAATGGTACAGTGAAAAATAGTTAAACATTAAAAATAGATTTTGGTAATTGAAATGAAGGTGAACTAAAATAAATATTAGATGAAGAAATGTTGAAATACTGCAATAAGTTGAAGTACTAAAATGACTAACATTTACTAAAAAAATAATGGCTTTTCCCGCCATTGATGGAATTTTCCAGAAATTACACATCTTCTGAAAGAGTACCGAACCTCCAGATCAAAAGACGTAAAGAAGCAACAGAAACAAGCGATAGCAAAATGTAAGCAGATGCATATGTAAAATCAATAATAAACAGCATATGAATCAAAAGTGCCTACTGTTACTGAAAGAAATGTTGACCCAGGAAGTGCTATAGGGCTGTGGAGCTTTGGGGGTGTTGATGGACTCGATCTACTCCATTGAGTGTTTTGATTCACATCCAGATATAATCTTTGACAAAAAGCAATTCTCTCAGCTTTTTGCTCAAAATTTTTCTTTTTTAATGAAACTTTCTCACATTCAAGAGTTGATAAAAAAAAAAAGAAAGCATGCTTTTTTGTTGTTTAAAAGCAGAGGCTCAGTTCTTTCTTTTGATAGGTTGCATGTTCAGATCTTAATACAACAAAATATTCTGGGGGCCATGAAACTTTTGGGAAAATGATCAAATGCTGGCGGTGGCTGGCAACTTTATCAAAAATGCGGGCAGGGAAAGAATTAAAGCTAAACAGAAATATATTTAAAAAAATAAAATAATAATATAATAAATAAAAATATAAAGAAATATATTTTAAAAAAATAAAATAAAAAAATAAAAGCAAAAAGCAAATGGACAACTTAAAGTAAAATTGATAAACTGAAAATATAAAAATAAAAGCCAATTCAAAAAATGAATATAGAATTTATTCATTTTTAGAAATATTTTCAACAATATATAAACAGATTATAATAAATATAATAAATAACTGCAGGAACTGGTGGAAACAACATCCCGTTTTCCCTTCTTGAAAGCGTTATAACGGCCACATATCGGCAGGTTGAAAGCAGATTCTCAAAAAAATAAGGCCCTCTATCTGGGTGGTAATTTGCTAATGACAGAGGAATTAATCTAATTAAGCTCTTGCTGAACAGCGTCTAAAAGATTGATCTTTGATGTCACACTGTTGCTGCTTTTCAGCCTCTTGCCATGTTGTAACGATCCTGCACCTTTTGTCCAGTGAATCCATGGCTTTTCCAGTTGTTTATTACTTTATGTCTTGATTACTGGGATAGCGATTTTAGAGAAATGACCAAATACATACTTCAGAAGTAAGCATAACTAGAAAAAAACATTTCCAAGCCTGAAAATCTTAAAATTCCTTGATATTTCCAGAATTTCCATGATCGTGGGGACTTCAAACTATAGAGAACTGGGAAATTACTCTTGTAGCAGAAATGAGTAATTTTTCTGCTTATATGAACAGAACTGAAAACAGTGCTGTCTGATTTGTGTGACCACAAGGAAACTGAAATGCTCTAGAGGTTAAAGAGGAAACCATCCTCTCCTGAAAGGAAACAATTTCTTGTTCCACAGAATATCCTGACCTATTCCGCATGAGTGCAAAGCTGTCCTGTGTCTCTGATATTTCGTTTTCCTCCTGAATTGTCTGGGCGATATAACCCAGGGCAACAGCGATGATCTGTTGTGATGACAACCTTACTGGTGTGGTCACCAACTCTTCTAGCTTTTCAAATCATTCATTGTGCTCACATTCACCGTCATTGCACAAAGAAATAGACAGAGGAACATGGTTCAACACTTCAAATCTCGTGCAGTTAGTTTCACGTTTGTCCAATACCATGTCTCATAAAAGAGGTTTACGCATATTCAGATAACATTTATTGATTGAACAGCAGGAAATGAATGATCAATGGAAATCAACACCTGAAATTACTTAAGCAGTATGAATGACATTGCAATAAAGGTTTAGCAGTCCTAATCATTAGGCTAAATTACCTCTATCTGTATTAGCAAAATCACACTAGGACAACCTGTAAGAGAACATACAGGTATAAACTCAAGATCTTTTTCAGCAGAACCATCTAGCTCTGTAGATGAAGTTTAAAAACGATTCTCCCATTCAGTTTTGTCCAGCAGGGCATGCCTTGCCCTCATTATCCATGGCACTCTACACACAACCAGTCTAAACTAGGAGCCTGGCTGCATTTCCTACCATTAATATTTATATAATTTATCAAGGTCAGTTTCGCAGGTCTTTTTTTGGGGGAGTTCAGAAGAAAGATTGTGAGAACACGTTTGAGAAAAGGGAACTGAAGCCAAGAAACCGACCTAAAGAATGACTAATATAATAATACCAGGCATTTCATGTTGGTGTGCCAACAGATAAACAATAGCACAGTGTAAAAAAAAAAAAAGTTTCCACAAGAGAGAGGAGAGCCAAGGAAACAAACAGAATGACTATTAACACTTCCAACTAACACTTCATAAATAGTGCAAACTAAGGAGGAACGCCACAGTATTAATTTTCCACGTTTTCTGGAGAACTGTATTTTTAGCAATGGCAAAGTGTTTGATGTGAGAAATGCCAGAAATATGGTGCTAATAAAGGTACAATTTAACCATTTCAGTTCTCTCTAGTTTAGGCCTCTCTGTCTTTGAAGACAAAGAAAAAAAACGCTCATCTAACAACAGACTTAAAGCTATAAATTACATTTATTAAAAAAAAATAATAATAATCTTTCTAGAAACACACAAAATGTATGGGGGGAAAAAAGCAGTGTGCAACAAAACAAGAACAGCTGTGTCCAGCTCTCAGCATGGTGAGGGATATTTTCTGACATGAGGAGCCCTGCAGAGCATGAGCTGGACTCAAACAGGGCAAAAGATGACAAACAGAGAAAATCCAAGCCGCTTTTTACAATGCAGTTTTTTTTTTTTTTTTGTCTTTAAACACTTTCAGCAACTGAAAGGGAACTGAATTGGAAACAGCAAACATACTAACAAAGTTCATCATTCTGATTTCATCAGGAATATACACAACCTGAAGATCATTCTAATCCCAAGTGCAAAAACTATTTCCAGAGCCTTTTGTTAAGGGATGGTATTACTTGTGATAAAGATCTAGTGAAGACCACTAAGTACACTATGCAAATATCATATGTCAGGGCTCCAGACTGTGACCAAACGGCTTTCCTGCTGGAGCGAAATTTTGTTAGAAGTTGCATTGGTACGACCACCACATTGCTCAAATGATAAGAGCTGCCATTTCTGTTACATATGAGAAACATCAAATGGCAAACAAAACGAAAGTGGAATGGAACCGCGCTATTCGTTTAAACTGAGCTGTGCGGACCATTTATCAGCTCGGAGCAATAATAGACAGCACAGCGCGATCTTATACACGGGCCGACCTCGATCACATAGCACCGTTACTACACAACAAAGCACTGGGAAATCCAGCGATAAAGAGTTAGAATTTGCCACATAACATTGCTACTGCGAGATCTAGTGGGAAGTGTTCCATAATAATCTGTTCATGCAACAATGGTTTCTTCTGGTTTCTGCGTCATCGCTACTTGATCCAAGTTAAGGGGTTTCAGTCCACAAATCATAAAGATTCACAATGGATTTACTGTAGGAGCCTAATACCCCATGGTATTATGGGAGAAATAGTCAAATGTTTTTTTGAATGTTGTCATTATTCATCTCAGGGTTCGTACAACATTTTGAGAGTGAAATTTAAGCACTTTTCAAAACACTTTCAAGTAGGGATGCAGCGATTAACCGGTTTCTCGATTAACCACACTTAAACGTCACAGTTAATTAACCATAAAGGCTCAACTACACAGAGTGCTTCTTTCATTATCTGTAGAACTTAGTGGCACTGGTGCCACTGCTTTCAAATGTTAGTCTGGAGCCCTGTATGTCCAGTCTATTCAATACACTTCATAACACTAATATCTCTCTCACTTCAGAGAAAGTAAAAGGTGTGATTAAATAATTGAGAAAAATGTTGAGCATTGTAGCCACTCACAGGCATGTCTTTTGACATGATAGCTATGGCCATTCAGTCTCAGGCCATTGTACTAAAATTAAGTGAATGACAGCTTAAGTGATTATAAAATAATTAGTTAAAAAAAAATATTTCCATAAATGTTTTGTAAAAATTGTATAGGGTCCGAGGTGTGCAAGTGTACGCATATTTTTTTCTGCACAACAATTGAATCTTTGATGACTGAATAAGTGTAATTCACCTTTATTCCACAAGGTGGTAATGTCTGATACACAATGTTTAAGTAACATTTCACTCATAGTTACCGCAGGCAGAAAACAAAAGAATACGTATAATCTGTAAAACCTGAAATGGCTCAGCGATTTACTGCATTCAGTAGCGAACCCAATCAAATTAGTGTCACTGTCACTTGATGGTGGATCTGGTGAAGCTGTCCGTAATCAAAATACTGATTTTGAAGATGTTGAAAATTATAGTTTTGAGAATATGTTTGAGATGGCGAATATGACCCAGATGCTGAATGTTCTGGGAAATGAGCTCTGACAAGGACAGTGATGATGGGATAAAACATCTGCTCACTCAACCCTTCCAAGCTTTGTTTTATATTATCGCGACATCCATCAGTGTTAGATATAGATCCAGTTCGCTAAAGGACCGATTATATAAGAATGATTGGTGAAACGGTCACACATTTAAAGGAAAAAAAAAAAAAAACCGCTCTGTGATCATCGCCTTACATGTCATCAATCAGAAGTATTTATTTAAAAAAAAAATAAAAAAAAAATAATAATTGGACAGATAGTGAAATTAAATCACTTCTCATGCAGGTGGAGGTAGAAAAAGATGGAATACCGCTGCTTGTGTGAACAGCACATTTGTGTATTCACTGGAAAATCAATCTTGTGATTTTATGTAAATTTACTGGCTTTGATGTATGAATAGAGAGGAAGATTCCAGATCACATCCCATGCGACAATTAGTTTCATGTCAAATATTTGTCTTGGTGTGAACAGACCTAAACTAGTTTTTTTGAGCACAACAGAAAAATTCTAGTTATTTCAAAGGCTTTTACTTAGTGTGATCTTGAAAATGAAAGAGTGCTTCAGTAAACACTGGTAGCATAGGTTTAAGATACATACATTATGACATTAAGTGCTCGTCAGACTGATACTGACAGTGAGAATGCTATTAAAACAGCACTTAGAGGCTTCATAATGGGGAAAAAAAAATTATGTTCACTTGGCACTCTGTGTATTTAAGCCATTTATTAGACACACAACACACAAGCACCACCTACACACTGCACACACACACACACACACACACACACACACACACACACACACACACACACACACACAAACGCTGTAATAACAGACAGGGCTGATAACATGAAATAGCAGTGGTTGCAGCGAGGATAATCTCCTCCCACACACGTGGGCCGTGCTGAACAAGCTGCCAGCAGTGTCTCTCATCCCTACTGCCAGCAGGCCTCCAACGCAGAAGTGTGTTTGTCTTTGGTGCCATGTGTTTCTGAACTACCAGTAGGCTGTGTGTGCACGAGAGTGTGTATAGGAAATACTGCCACATCACTACAGGGACCCGATAAAATCTAATAACCAATATGTCTCTCAGCAGGAGTCGAGCTGAGCATTGAGTCTGCCCCTTAGGTAGGTCATTAAGGTTAAAGTAGCTTTTGGTAAATTAGGTGATAATGATGATCCTTCCATTAGGAATAGAAGGAATTGTTTTACTTTAGTGAAAGTGCAAAATGCACCGTCTGCTAGAAAGCACATTTCTTGGGTTTAAAGTGACATCACAACTATGTTTTTGAATAAAGTCAACCGTTGAGCCTACAAAAAACTCCAGCAATTAGCAATAAATGTTTTCTTCCTGTCACAGATCACCCTCCACCCACATTCAATGCGACAGGGGGGATGGGGCTATTCTGGTATTCAGTGCAAGTGCGTCTCCTCAGAGAGAGCATTCTTTACACACACACGCTCTCCCACATGCATGAGTTAAGCGAGCAGTGAAAGTGTGGGGGAAGGTGAAAATGAAAAGTTGGGGAAGAGTAGAGGAAGAATTTGGAAACATCATGCCAGCTCCCTCATCTGTCCTCCTTTCTCATGAGGCTCTCTAATGTAGCAGTTTCTGCTATGCCAATGAGGAAATTCAGAGCTGGTGGTGGAGTGGTGTGAACTATCTCCGTCCAATTCATGCAACCTGTGCACAAACAAACCTACAACATGAGGTGTATAGGATCTGAAAGGGCAAGGAAACATAGGAGGAGGAGATAATCCATGTGCATAGGGGAGTTTATCGAGTGAATGACAGAAAGGGTACACTTAACTACATCTTTCTACTATTCATAGATCCTCAATGAGCTGTTAGCGTGTGAAGGAGCGAGCCAGCATGCAACAGCTGTGCACGAAGAATCACACTGACATCTTGCATAACTGAACCAATAAAATCTCACTAGTTCTGTGATATCACATAACCATTGTATATTGCTACAAAAGAAAAACAACGAGTATGACTTACCTCTTTTTCTATTTCTATTTTTCTCCTGCAATCCACTGCCTTCAACAGTCCATAACCTGGCTATTAATACTTGACGACGATGATGATAGTGGTAACAGACAATGAAAAGAGACCACAAAGACTAAGACTAACCGTGTCAATTCAACAAGTCCTCAAGATTCTTCGAAGCCCTATGCAGTCAAGAGTGGACCAAACTCTGGCAGCGTCCCTCCTCCGGTGACGTCAACAACCAGTCACGTGAGTGCATAAAAAGCAGAAGCGAGCTAGTGTTACCCTGGCAACAGGCAGACAATTCTATAGTGATTTCAATAGGTCATCTGTCAGAGTTGCAGTGAAAGAGACCCTCACAAAACCAGTCTAATCCCGCAGTCATAATGAGCGAGTGTTGTAGAAGAAAAGCTTCAGTGTAGACAGGAAGCTGCATCTAACGATGAAAGAGAAACCTCATGAAGTGTGCAACTTCATGCGGTATTACGTGTGAAACAAGAATACACACAAATCATCAGATTGTTGCAGTGTAGTGCACTGCACAGAAGGTGTTGAGGTATGAAAAGCAGTGTTCCCAGCCGTTTCAGACATGCTTCTCTCAGTCGTGGCAGGAACAGTGGCTGGTGCGGAGTCAATGGTTCCCATGAGACTTTGGATTCAGATTATAAACATTCTTTGGTAATCAGAACCACAGAGGAAGGCGGAACAGACTTCACGTCAACATTACAACCCCACTGCGTTATCAAATTGCCCAAGAGTGAAAAACTATTTGCTTTTGTGTGATGCAATGACACTTAGTTTGTCATCAAATTCCTCAAAGTGCCCCAATTATGCTATTTTAAAAGTTTCCAATAACAGTGAACTTGACGTCACAACAATGTGTAATTTCTTTGCTGTCACAGGTTATTGTATACTAAGTAGTGTGTGAAGAAATATGAATCAATATTTAATGATAGTCCAACAGGAACGCATAGGAGAACTGCAGGCACACACGACCAACACATTAACAAGAAATAGATTAAACAAGAATAAACAAAGAAAACTCAGGGCTTAAATAAACGTGTTAATTGAGTTAATTGAGACTAATGAGTTAATTCAGTGAACAACAGGTGATAGGAATACAACAATCAGACACGGGAAAACTGGGTCACATGATAGAACCAAAAACACAATATACACGTTACAACAGCAAAGAAAATTATGCAAAATTTCAAAGCAGAGACATTAAAGTGCAAAAATAATGTGCTCTAGTCAACACTTTTTTGTTTAATTTATTTTTTTTACTCTAAAAATCACCATTCAGGGATGAAACCCAATTAAACTCTAGCATTAGGTTGTCAGCATGTGAGGTTACCCTTTCAACATAACTTTGAAAAACAGGCAGCACAATTTTTCTATTT
Source organism: Paracanthobrama guichenoti (assembly GCA_018749465.1). NCBI lineage: Eukaryota > Metazoa > Chordata > Actinopteri > Cypriniformes > Gobionidae > Paracanthobrama > Paracanthobrama guichenoti. The sequence continues at coordinate 15,354,982 of CM031958.1, read as the reverse complement.
GTGTCTTCCAGAAACATAAAAGATTCTGCGGGCTGCATTGGCCCAGCAGCCAGGGGACTGAGCCCTGGTCTCTGCATTTCTTTACAGACAGCGGAGAGAGAAGTAAAGGGGTCTCTGGGTCACCATTTCAGGGTGAACCCGCCCAGTCTCCAGCCCAAGAGCGTGGAAAAAAATCTGCTTTCATGCAAGGGGTCTAATTTGAATACCATCTGGTGGATAGTTGAATAGAGGTAACCAAGCCTCTAAAATGAGGCAAGAAAGGATGACAAGAGGAAAAAGGGCAAGGTCAGGAAATAAGAGCACCATGGGGGGAGAGATTTGGCACGGGGGGGTGGGGGGTGGGGGTGGGGGAGCTTCCCAAAGTGTTGATGGGTAGAGTAGGGGGAGAGGATGCTTGAGAAACACGGATGTTTGTTCAAGACCATACAAGGAAAAATAGGTTGCCAAATAAATGAGGCAAGCAAAATAAAATAAACTTGTTTTGGGTTGGGTGGACAGACAGAATTTAGGAAACTCAGGAAAATAAATGGCTCGTTTCCACCCAAATTACCCAGAACAATTTGTCCCAGGAACTTTTTTCCCCCAGACCTGTTGCTGTCTGCATTTCCATCGCGGTCTAAAGTACCGGTGAAGATTAGTCCAGTGACGTAGGACTGCACGCAACTTTCCAGAGCCCATGGATTTCGTCTTCCGCAAATACACTTAATAAAGCCTGAACCTCGTTGTAGGTCCATTGTCATATTTTTTAAACTTCATTGTAGATTCAAATAGCTAACAACTCTTACTGCACGCACTGCAACTGACTTTTAGGTTGAAATAAAATGCTGGGTGAGCTCAACCAATCAGCATGTTCAGCGCCCAAGTCCAACCCCTGAAAGGTCCCCCCCAGAACTTTTAAAAAGTACTACCTCGTGAGCAGGACCGTTTTGAGGGGGAATTTTTTACCCAGAACTTCATTTAGACGCTGGTTCCTGTGGGTCAAAACACACCGAGTACCACCCCAAAGTCCCTAGTTCCTGGGGAAAGCTCATGCGGTGGAAACGCGGCTTTAGACATCACATGCACTCTGATAAAAGAAGGATAGGAACACCGCAGTCTCCAGGTGTGACAGCAGTCTGTGAATGGTGGAAATATTTTGGTAAAATAATCAAATTGAGTATAATTTTGGATTAACACCACACATACTATTACTCTGAATATAAAAAGCTCTTAGATTAATCAGTTCTACATGGACTTACATGGGGTTTATGTACGTACAAACAATGCCGAGAGAGGGAAAAAAAATTATACAGAGTTCACTGAATACACTATGAACTTTTGTTACAACGTGCCCCATGCTGACACAATATATGGGGTAAGCCTTCACATTTTGTCCTAGATTCTCTCTTTCACATTGTCCAACTCAGCCAGGGCTCAATTGTATGGGCAAGTGGGGCAGAGCCCCACCAAAATATTCATCCAAACATAGACCTCTATACTAGGGGTGTAACGGTTCGAATTACTCAGGGTTCGGTTTTTACCACGGTTTTAAGGGTCACAGTTTCAGTACGGTTCGATAAGTCCTATGTTCAGGGAAATTAGGCCAACTGTCAAATAAAAATAAACAAAATAAGAACCAAAAAAAAAAAAAAAAAAACAACCCTACAAGCAATAGCTAGGGGTGTGCGATATATATCGTCTGCAATAATATCGTAATTGTTGTTTTAACGATGTGTGATCTGACATTATCGAGTATATCCCTCACACACACCCAGAGAGTGCACGCATACACTACGAGATGTAGTTTTGTTGATTAGACTAGTGCAGGTGCGCATTAGAGTACATGCCTTCACTGCGTGATTAATGCTGTGTTCCAGGCAACCTGTAATCCGTGTTTTTCCAACCTTCTACCCGTGAAAGTGCCCTGGAATGACAGTCAAACCCGTGACTTCCCACCCATGAACTTGTGCTAGATCAATGTACTCCCAGTTACGAGCTCTGACGTCACATAGCCCACGAAACAATGGCAGCCCCTACAGATATACAAATAATGTAAAATAAAAGGTATAACAGCTTCTCTTGCCTTATGCGCTGTTTTTTTTCTCCCCCATTTCCCTCAAATAAGCAAGGAGTAAGCACCTTTGACGATAGAAATTATTGTAAATGAGCATAGGCCCCGTACAGTCTGCTATGTTTTGTTTACATCTAGCTAACGTTACCACAATTCCTTGTGCTCAGGGAGTTTGGCTGGAACGCTACAGAGTCGTGGTTTGAAGTCGTAACTTATGGGCTCAAAACCCTGCCTGGAACGCAGCATTACTCTATATTTATATCATATAATATAGCTAATAAGATATCACACAAAGATTGCAGTTTTTCAAATGTGATATTGATTTTGTGCAAGTTTACTAAACAAGAAGTTAATATTAAGTGACTTACAGTTTAGACTTTCATATTGCCTGTTTTTCGCCACCGAAACATTGTTCAAAACAAAGACACCGCACTGTATCTGCGTCTCACAGATACACAGCTGTGTTTTCAAACTGAATGACTCAGCTGTTTGAATGAATCAATTGAATCAATGATTCAATGACTAAGATAGATTAAGATAGTCAAATGCTTCGTTAAAAGTGACTTGCTGCCACCTACTGGCGGATTTAATTTCACTGTTAAGGTATCTTTTCATGCATTAAATAATTTCAAATATCAATATTCAACATTTTATGTTTTAATCAAAACATTATGCATAACTGCAGATTATTAATTTGTCACTTCTGAGCTGTGTAAATTATCAAACAGTAAACAGCCTGTGTAAATGATCTAAATGCCACTTCAGATGCAGCTTCTGTGGTTCCTCTGCACTGCAAAGATTAATTTTGTTGATAATTTGATTGGTAACTGCCATATTGTGTCTTAATTAATTTTTATTAAATTTATGAAATTGACACAAAAGTAAAAAATAAATGTATCAAGGTAAAAAATATGATTTCTGTCACTTCTGTGAACTGACCACCACACAGAATATGAAGAATATCATAAACTTTAGGAGTCAGCTGACCATGGCAGTCCTAAACCTGCCAAAGTACCAGCACAATAACACACAGACTGCAAAATATCGTCTAATTATCGTTATCGAGAAAATCCCAGAAAATAGAGATCTTTTTTTGTCAATATCGCACACCCCTAGCAATAGCACAAATACATGCAATAGAAATCATCTGAATAAGGCTTGAAATGCAGCTGCTTTTACTCTTATTGAGTTAAGTTTTCAGCATCAGATTACTCTAAACTCTCACTGGTAGTCTTTCATAATCCAAAGCATCATTTTGTGCAGGAGTATGTGATGTGCAGCAGTAAAAGCGCTTTATCTAATGCAGCAGTGCCATGACATTTTAGCCACATGTTCTTGGGTTATCTTGACAGGCAAATGCAAGAAAACCTGTGTTCACCACACTTGAAATTCATTCATGGTTTATGCAAAGCAAGAAGAGTAAGACGGCAAGAAAAGAGATCTTGCACAGCAAATATACTGTATGGTATGCATTGAAATTCAGTGAAATATCCCTTTAATTCTCTTTGCTCCTGAATTAAACATTGTCAAAAGTTATCAACCAATCAGAATAGACATCCAGGCCTGACCGATGAAAATGCTACAGGAAATCTTATTGGCCAGGGCTTGAATTTCGGCACGGGATTGCGGGTATTTCGCATAATTTTAATCATTCCATGAGGGAAATTCCTGCAAACATTTATTCACAACTTTGTAGGTTGTATGAGTAACTTAAATCGACAAAACTTTCTGCGAGACATAATTTCACAAACAATGTGAGTGATTCAGGGGTGCTGAGACTCAAAATGTGCTAAATATCACCGCATTGCAAGCATCAAGCGCGCTGCAGGACCCGATACCAGACTTACCAATTTAAACATTCAGAGAGTGCGTGAGCACTGAATAGTTTAAAATTCCTTGAGAGATGGGTTTCTCTGTGTGCATAGATAGCCTACAGGAAAGTCGCCTCACAAGCTGCTCGCGAGTAACAAAACTTCTTTTCGGCGGATATAGCGCCTTTAACAGCCAAAAACACACAACATTAAAATCTAAATCTAAAATCATCAAAATTCCGGTCTTGGCGAGTATCCTCATCATATGGAATGTGGCAATATTGTTTATATCGAAATACAGTTTAATACGTGCACATCTGAAAAATAGCGGATGACGCAGAGTGAGCTGCTACGGGGAAAGTGCATTGTCCAATTTGACAAACACACGGTTTACAATCAATATAAACATTGTCGTAGATGCTGCAGATTTACTGCCCCTCCTCCACTAGCAGAGTGCTGGAATCTACTCAAGACAACGGCAAGTTTTAAACTTTCAAAGCATCTATTAACTTTTTGACTTGGCAGAAATATTGCTATACAGTTTGAAAATGTAAACTAGTGTTGTCAAAAATATTGATATTTCGATATGTATCGATACTGAAATATCTGAAACGATTCCAATACTCCTTTCTGCAATACCAATACACGGATACCAGCTGTGCCTTCTTGCTCTCCTGTCCGACAGGGATACGCAAATTTATGGTCAAATACACTGAAAAATAATATTACTATGGCCTTCTTGTTGAGTATTAACAGAAACAGTCATAACCCGTTCAGGAAGAACGTGTAACAGGAGCAGTGTTTTGGATCAGTGCGTGCATCAGGTCTTAAAGGGACAGGCAGCCTAATAAACGTGCCGCTCTCTATGCTGTTAATGTTACTCAAATAACAAAACACAAAAAAAAAAAAAAAAAAATTCACTTACTGCTCTTGACTGATTAACTTATTAATCTGCATTTCATTTTTACAATGAAGATTATCCAATGTTATTTTAAATTTGATTACTTTGTTTCTTTATTCAGTTTCTTACCTCAATACCTGAAAAAATAAAAGCAGTCTTTGATTTGTATCTTTATTCTATTGTATTTATTTATGCTATTGCTAGTCATTTGTTTATTTGTTCTTGTTTTATTAGTTTAGTTGTCTTTTTAAATTAAATTTATCATTTGAAATAAAGCTTCCTTGTGCTGTGTAAGCTATTGTAACAAAATTACCCCATTGTTAAAAACAACAAAAAAAATTAAAAACATTGAGTTAGCAAATATTTGTGAGAATTGATCAACGTTTTATGCATGTATGTGTGTATGTATATGTATATATATGGACATATATATACACACATATACATACACAGTGGTAACAAGGCATGATGGATCCATGTTCTCATTCTGTTTACGCCAAATTCTGACTCTACCATCTGAATGTCTCAACAGAAATCGAGACTCATCAGACCAGGCAACATTTTTCCAATCTTCAACTGTCCAATTTTGGTGAGCTCGTGCAAATTGTAGCCTCTTTTTCCTATTTGTAGTGGAGATGAGTGGTACCCGGTGGGGTCTTCTGCTGTTGTAGCCCATCCGCCTCAAGGTTGTGCGTGTTGTGGCTTCACAAATGCTTTGCTGCATACCTCGGTTGTAACGAGTGGTTATTTCAGTCAAAGCTGTCTTCTATCAGCTTGAATCAGTCGACCCATTCTCCTCTGACCTCTAGCATCAACAAGGCATTTTCGCCCACAGGACTGCCGCATACTGGATGTTTTTCCTTTTCACACCATTCTTTGTAAACCCTAGAAATGGCTGTGCGTGAAAATCCCAGTAACTGAGCAGATTGTGAAATACTCAGACCGGCCCGTCTGGCACCAACAACCATGCCACGCTCAAAATTGCTTAAATCACCTTTCTTTCCCATTCTGACATTCAGTTTGGAGTTCAGGAGATTGTCTTGACCAGGACCACACCCCTAAATGCACTGAAGCAACTGCCATGTGATTGGTTGATTAGATAATTGCATTAATGAGAAACTGAACAGGTGTTCCTAATAATCCTTTAGGTGTGTGTGTGTGTGTGTTATATATATATATACATACACACACAAAGCAGTATCGGCTCCAAATATTGGCTAAAGAAAATCGGCAGCCCGTATTAGTCACCCGCTAAAGCTGATATATACATATAAAAAAAATAAAATAAAATAAAAAAAATGTATGTATATGTATCGGCACTAAAAAAAATAAATTAAAAAAAAAAATAATAATAATAAAAATAATCCATATTGGTCGATCCCTAGTTTAAAGCAGCTTGTCCTGTCAGATACTTGTGCTGACTGACAAATATCATAGCCTACAAACTCACGGTGTTTAATGTGTTTGATATGTAGTGCTTTCCTCAGTGCATAACTTACATTTCACAGGTATATTTTCCATCTGAAACTTGCACAAATATTTCCATTTTGCTGTCAGGAGTGAATCTCAACTTCACAGATTTCTGTGAATGAGTGCCTAAAATACATATTGCTAAAATATTTGACATTAAATGTGCCATATGTAGAATTTTAATCAAATGTAGGTTTATTAGTCTGTGCTTTTGTTAGTATTTTAATTTTAGTTTAGCGAATTAAAATTAAATCTTTATTTTGTTTTTAGATAGTAATGTTACTATGTAATGTGATTTTTGAAAATTTCCTGTAGTATTTCTGTACCTAAATACTAGTGTTAGACATACCCCAAAACTCTTTCATTTGTATCTTTATTCTATTGCATTTATTTGTGCTACTTTTTAAAAATTTAATTCAAAGATTGAAATCAAGCTTCCTTGTGTTGTGTAAACTCTTGAGCAACAAAACTACCCCATTGTAAAACTACAAAGAGTGCACAAACATTTAGGTGAGAAATGTAGGCCTAATTATTTTTTTAAAAATGTCTAAAAAAATACCAACTCCCCCTCAAATTGAAGCTATTTTTCTACAATATTTTATTGAATATTTATTGGTAATTCATTAAAATCGCTGTGATGATGCCTTGAGAATGCCTTTACTGTATGTATGCATGCATGCATGCATGTATAATAAAAACAAATCATAAAATACAGGAAGTTAAACATGAAGGTACAATAGGTGCAAACAATGGGTATTGTTAAAGTCCCTTTAAAATAAGTCTGGTATAGGCATACAATTACAGCTCCTTTCTACTTAAAAGGAATGAAATCGTGTCAATAATGTTTCAATAAGACTCAGCAATAAAATCTGACAGGAATAGCATCATACAGTTTAATTCTCTAGCTAAAATCTCAGTATTTTTCAGACCGCTTCACCCAACTTGACCTCACATTCTAGGAGTAAACAAACAGGCAATGCCTCTATCAAAAACACAATTGGGTCTTTTAACTGAAATGAGAGACTTGCACTCTCTCAGCCACCATATTAAGCGCTACAATTGCTCAAGTGTTTCCGCTCCTCCTCGTACTATATCTGGTACGAAATCCTCTTTTAGGGGGTGAAGGGGACAACGTGAATACGTTGTAGCTGAACTACAGCTTGACAGTAGATCCACTAGGTTCTACTGGTTGGAGCCTTTAGAGCATCAGTGATCTATTTCCACACCTCTCAAAAGTTCACATGCTCCAAGCAGAAACTTTGACATACAGGCGCCACTCAAAAATAAGAGAGCATGTTCCTCAGGTGACACCCACAAACTGACTACTGGTCTTCACAACACGCCATTCTAATTCTGGAGCAGTTATCTGGGGTTTTTTCCTTGTATTTTATGCACTTGCACTGAATGGAATTTCCACACAAATGCTCTTTACACTCACAACTAACCTTGAAAATACATCCCTGCAGTGGAAAAAACAGTATTAAGGCTATGTTGAAGTTTGAAGTACTCCACGTCACATCTTCTCTCATACTGGTTATTGCACCCCAAAGCTGCTGTTCATTTACATATAGTTAAACTTCTCAACTTTGTCAAATCGCTGGACATGATCACCCAGAAAAGCCATGTCTCAGACAGTAAAGCTCCATTTAACGTCGTCTTGTGCTTGAAAACACAAATTGAACTTTGGTAAACATAGTTGGTTATGTTTTAAGAGAACAAAAGAAAGATAACGCATGTGTACGTTGAACATAGAAAACAAGCTTTATAAAATAAAAAATAAAAATCACTGAAGCGGTCAATCACTTATGTTGTTTATAGCTCTCATATAAGTTTTTCATACAGAAACTTTGTAATGTACTGAACTGCATTTACAACTGTATTTAAATGCCCAACTGAAACCGAAACTGCTATGATTGACCGTGATATAGCTATAGCAACAAAATGTCAAAATGGATGTGCATTGAGGTCCCCAATGAAAGTTTCTTTGGCTTTTAGTATGAATGTTAGCCTTACTGTTATCTAGAAGCTAGTGTGCTCCAAAACAAAATGACAATTCATATTTAGAAGATCTAAGCATTGAAAATGTATATAGTCTCTCACCTCAAAGATTTTCATGCCATCATTCTGCACATCAGCTTCTCATCAGATTTTTTGTCCAATCAAATGCTCTCTAGAAATCTAAATTTTCTACATGGTGAATGGCAGTGTATATATAGAGGGGATCGGGAACGATTCAGACAGTGCAGATCATATGCGCAAGTCGGCACATACCAGAAAACATTTTGGAGACATTTGAATTCTGCACAGAATTCTATATTTTAAAGCAAAAGATGAGATTAGGAGGAGAAATGGTTAGAGATTAGGAGGAAACTGCAGCTTAACCAAGCTCAATGGCTCTGGACGAGCTGTGATATAAATAAAACACTATTGGCTAGTTTTAAAAAGGGGAAGAGCTGTTCAAAATGTCCCACCCAGCATTCCTGTTTCAGTGGAAATTACATCACATTGAATAATGCTGCGCGTTTCAAGGTACTTCAGTGGGTCTTTAAACCTCTGGTCCTCTTCGGTCAAATGAATTTCTTTTTTTAAATTGCTTCATTGGGATGGGATGACACTTGGTGACTTGTCGCATTAGCTATGTGAACACACAGATAAATCATGGAGAGGTTTCAGTTATGTTAAACGGTCAAAAATGACAGACATAGGAAATTAATGCAGGGTTCACACACATTTCTACCAATAAATTACTATGATTTTTCCATGGCTTTTAGGCAAATATTCATGACCTAAGCTTCCATGAAATGCCTGTGTATGTATACATCCATGTTCAAATGTCAAATCACAACTTAACTAATTAATTAATTAATGACAAGCTATGTGGTTTAATACAAAATACAAACGATGAAAAATTCTGTCTGACCCTAGCAATAGATTAACACATCAATGGGAGGCAACAATGTTAAATAAGTAAATAAAAGCATCCAGTAACACTGACAGTAACTTTACAAGGTGGCAGTGCCAGAGACAAACGTTTGGAATACAAAATTGGGTAACCAAGAAGATTTTAAAACAGCTTTGCCTCCTGTTTACCATTCATCTCATTGGAAAACCATCAATCATTAACAAGATAACGTCCCTAGTTGAATTTTAATTTTTTTTAAATTTCTGCAATTTACACCTATACAAACTAAAAATACCAGCCGTTCCCCCATGCCAGGGTCAGAAATGTTCCATTAAGGGGATCCTTGCAATTGATTTCCAGGAGCTTTTATAAGTGCAATTTTTAATGATTACCTGTGTTGTCATTTGTCAAAAACTTAAATGTAACCAGTTACTTAAATCAGAACAGTCCCCTTTATTTATATAGCGCTTTTTACAATACCAATAGGTTGTTTGCACGTGATGTCACTGCTGTAGCGCGAAATGCAGATGGAGGGCAGGAAGCGATTTTCTACATGGGAATCACTAACACAAACTCAAAATGCTAATGGTTTGTGTCGTTTTTTTGTTGCTCAAATCGATCAAACCAAGAAACCACAGAGTTTTTATCGTTTCCGTAAGTTTAATTTTTTCACCTTTAAATGATGTTTTTTGTCTGCTGATACTGAACTTAATACGGAGACCGACTTACCTTTGTTTTTGACTTGGTTAAATATTATATTGTTAATTATTAAACCAAACTAAACAGAACTTTCACTCAGCAATGTAATTATTTGATTGAGTGATAGGCAGTATGTTTAATCAGTGACATTATTACTAGATTTGCTATCCGGCGTTACAGTCACATCTTCAACCTGTGTTTTTACACGTTGAAAAGCGGAAAAGTGTATTACATTGTCCAGTTTTCAACCTGAACGATGATGTGAGTTCCTATGGCGATTCTCGATGCAACACGAATGACCTACAATGGTGACATTTTTCACACTTACGAGTCGACAGAAAATCAAAACAGCCTAAACCCACAAGCAGAAAGGCAGCACAATATAAACAAACCAGACCAGAACTCAACACGGCGTAACGGCAGCTTCACATCCTCTATAAATCAACCGTTTAGATGGCAGACAAGTCTTCCAATTCAGTAGAAAAATCAGTCCTCTTTATAACATAAGGATCACGTCCAACAAATGTTGTGATTTTCTGTTTATAGCTTTCTAAACCAGCACATTATGCCCTCCATCTGAATTTCGTGTGTCATCAGAACCACGTGATTGCAAACAAGCTATTGTTTTAAAGCAGCTTCAGTGTTAACAGGAAAATAATGCAACAGAATTTGATTCGGCTGTACAGCCGCTCTGGAGAAAACTGTGACGCTATCAGGCTAATTTCAATTATCATATAGAATACTATATAGACTTATCAATAAAATGTTATTAACAAAAGCCATCTTTACACTGCAAAGGTGGAACTGGGAATAGCTGCATCTGAAAATGGCATAAATGTTTATTTACACAGACTGTTTAATGTTACGCAAATGATAAAATTAACAGGAACTCTTTACAGAGTCATTATTGTCAGGTAATGCTCTTGATATTGTAATAATGATTATTAATGTCGTCAATTAACAGATACATAAAATGTTTTTGTGTTTGGGGAAACTGCACGTCATGTTCTGACTACACAGATAAAAGAATCTTACAACCATGCATTAGATGCATTAGAAAATTCATATAATTTATTCATCATGCTGGTAAGATCATATTAACCGGAATAAACTAACATTAGACAGAAAGGGAGCAGAGAATGTGACCGATTGTGAGGCCATCCATGGCTCGAGTTTAAACACTCGCGCAAAACACTCCCGTTAAAATCACGGAAGCTGACGACACTGCGACATTAATCTCTTACATCCAATCTGGACTTTGTTATTTATGATAACGGGAGAATTTGGGCACACTGAAAAAATATCTTTGTTTCAGCAATGACTAATTTGAACGATTCTGATTGGCCATCATGCTCGACAGAAACGCATGTGATTGGTTATAATGCTCAACACTGCAAAAGGAAATCTGACGGAATGCAGCAGGATGTTTAATGTTTACAAAGTTTCAATGTTTGTTTAACCAATATTATCACTTAAATATTCTATTACATAAATATTTTGAAACAAATTTCCATGACTTTTCCAAAACTTTCTGGTGTATTTATTTTTCCAAAACTTTTCCAGGCCTGGAAATTGCCATTTTAAAATTCTATGACTTTTCCATATTTTTCCATGACCGTATGAACCCTGGAATGGGAAATGTGGTGTTTAATGAAACACAGACACAAGATTGTTCACACAAGAACCCAAGTGTTCTCAGTTTATACGCAACAATTTAAGGATTCAAGTGCTGCAACTGTTCACATACCACCCACGCAATGAGCAAAGTCCGACAATCAAGGGAAATTCAGGAAAAGATCAGTCCATAAAACAATATGGATGTGCATGGAATGTATGAAAATGTGCAATAAGGATGTGCGAGGGTGTATAATGGTGTGCAAGGGTGTGTGAGGGGAGCAGCTGCAGCGCCTCCTACCACACCGGCAGATGCTTGCACTCTCAGTCTTCGGTTCAGGGCCTAGTAGCTCACCATCTATACAAGAAACCTGGCCTGTTCCAGTATCATTAAATCACTCAACAGCACAGTCTCAACCGAAATGGAGGCATCTGAAGCAGCTCAACACATCGACTGAAGTCGACTGAAGCAACCCCCCACAGGCCTCAGGTGGTGAGAGTAGGCCAGTTCACCTCCACCTCCATCACCCTGAGTGTGGGAGCTCCACAGGGCTGTGTCCTGAGTCCCCTGCTCTACTCTCTCTACACACGACTGTTTGTCCATACACAGCTCCACCTCTATCATCAAATTTGCTGATGATACTGTTGTCCTGGGCCTCATTTCCAACAACGAGACGGCATACTTGGACGAGGTGGAGCAACTAACATCATGGTGGCAGGACAACTGTCTCTCTCTGAATGTTGGCAAGACCAAAGAAATGATTGTGGACTTCAGGAAGAGACAGCAACAGACATACTCCCCTCTCATGATCAGCCGGGTCACCAGTAGAGAGAGTGAGCAGCTTCAAGTACCTGGGTGTAAAAACATCTCCGAGGACCTGACCTGGACTGCTCACATTCAGACACAGGTGAAAAAAGCCAGGCAAAGACTGTATCACCTGCGCCAGCTGAGGAAATTCAGGGTTTCACCAGCTATCCTGAAAACTTTCTATTTAGGGGCGATAGAAAGTGTATTAACTCAGTGCATCACAGCGTGGTATGGGAACAGCACCAGTCATGACTGCAAAGCCCTGCAAAGAGTAGTGCGCTTATCCGAGCGTATCTCAGGGTCAGCTCTCCCGTCTCTGCAGGACGTCTACACCAAACGCTGCAAAGGTAGAGCTACTAAGATCATCAAGGACTCTAATCACCCTGCAAACCCTCATTTCACGCTGCTGCCATCTGGTAAGCGCTTCAAGCCTGATGGCCAAAACTGAGAGACTCAGGAGGAGCTTCTTCCCTCAGGCCATCAGACTCCTGAACTCAGTCACTTAACATCACGTGACCATTGATATACTGACATTGCACTGCACTTTCTGTTCTCATTTTTACTGTGTAACAACCTGTTATAAACCTGTTTGCACATTATACTCTTTGTACATTTCTGTTAACCACATATTTATAAGTCTACAGTTTACTCACTGCACAGTTTACTTCACTTATTTTATTCCACTTTATTTTTATTTTCTACTTTTTTCTACTTGACTTGATTTATTTATAATTCTACAGATATATATATATATATATATATATATATATATATATATATATATATATATATATATATATATATATATATATATATATATATATATATATATATATATATATATATATATATATATATATATATATATATATATATATATATAAATAAAACAGGGTTACATGAAGTCTTACACCATTACACTATTATAATCATGAATTAATTCAATAAATACATTTTTTCAAAGAGTTAAAGAAAATAATTCCAACAGTTTCTGCTACAGTACCGAAATTGGTACCAACAGTGCCATTTTACTGGTACTGGTACAAGACTACTGGAATTTTGGTACCATGACAGCCCTAGTGCTAAGTTCATGCTTCTTTGTAAGCAGCCAATGGTTTCATATTCAGATGGAAATTATTTCCCAAGAATCTTTGCAGAACTAAACATGCATAGCACAGTGTGATTCATTGTGTAAAATGAGTAATTTTGATACCTTGATAGTTCAAGAGGTATTACACTTAATAGACTATATATCTTTTACTAAGGATAAGACCACAAGAGACCACAAAGAATATTCAAGAAAACACAGTAGTGAGCATCCGGCTTGCACTGCTGGTAGTTTACCCACCGATCTATATTCAAACATTGAGTGAAACAGAAGGTGCAGGACCAACCAAAATGCCACAATGTGTTGCATAAAATGGTTACAAAGTTTAAATAGTATAAATTAATTATATGCCAACTATTTGAGCTGGTTACATTATTATAAAGAGCAAATTACATAATTTTTGGCATTGATAGCTGGCATCATGTACAGAAACGCAATCATTCCAAAATGAACATGCACACAGCATTTTAGAATGAACCACTGTATGCCCATCTCATTGTACACCTGCTATGGAGATGTGGGTGACTGTTGAGGTGTGCAGGTTGTACAGTCATGGACGCACATAGGTTTATATGAAAGTATGTGGGCATCTGCACTCCTACGAGTGTTTCAGTTCTCTTCCTCACGGCAGAGACGACTGTCACGACTTTGCCCACTCACACAGCAGAACCTCCTATTTCATATAGGCAGGCAGGGAGGGAAGCAGAGATGCAATAGATGCATTTGTAACAGTGTTGCTGTTCATCATGTTGAGCCTAACCAACCCCCCCACCACCACACCACACCTTACCCAGAGTGCAGATGGTCACGAAACAATGAAAGAATGAGTGATTCATCCCTCTGCAGTGGTTCTATTCTGTCAACAGAGCCGCGTGGGTGATGCCGTTTACGATTCAATTTAGATGAACGCACATGGACAGGCATGTTAAACACTGCTGATGACTTCTGGATTTGAAAATCTTGGGTGCTTGTCAAGCTATATTAAACTAGACCCTAGTGTTGTCACAATACTGGAATGTCTTCGAATACAATACCGATATTCGATACCATGTGGAAAACTGTTACACATACATATACATACACACACACACAGATATTTTTATCATCATCATTTTTTTGATAATTTAAGTCATGTTGCAATAGCTTACAGTACAGGAGGCTTTATTTGAGACAGTTTTTTTTTTTTTTTTTTAAAGAGAAGTAAACAGTCAGTGATAAAATTAGAACAAATAAACATTGCAAAATATAGCACAAATAAATACAATAGAATAAAGAGGCAAACGAAATACAGCTTTAAGTTTTTCAGGTGTGTCAAATTAGTATTCTTCAGGTTAAATTAATCAAATGTAAAACTACACTGGATCGCTTTTCTTTGTAAATTAAATACAGATTAATGCTTACAACGGAAGTTGCAATAGTTATTCAGTCAAGAGCAGAGAGATATTCTTTGTCTTCTGTTCTCTGATTAACATGACAGGTATATTAGACTGCTACTGTCACTTTAAGAGCTTCTATGGATCCTGTGCTATCCTATACTGTTACACAACATGCATTCTCTATTTCTCAGATTATTTTCTCAGTTAATCTCCATTTACATTCTACATCTGATTGTTTTCCTGAATACTGACCAAGATGGGCATTTTGACAATTGTGTATTTGACCGTTTAAGCACAATAAGAACTAAATTTGGTACTCGTGAGCCGTTTTAGAGGCGGCGTTGTGGGCGTGTGCACGAAACCTGCATGAATGAGTAAAATTATACGCAATACCTGCAACCCAACACTGAAATTCAGGACCTGTAACACCAACACTATTCAAACGAAGCAAATGAGACTAGTGAGTGAGAGGAGGAGGGTGTGTGTCAAAATGGCAATTTACAGTAGGAGAGAAGAGAAAGCAAGAACTTGCAGCTGGTATTAATGTATCAATACATTATTTTAATTGTTTTAGATATTTTAGTATTGATACACATCAACATATAGATCATTTTGACAGCATTACAATGTCCACACGTCAAACCATTTTGAGAGAATTTCCTCAATGTCATTTGTCTCTGTAAATGCAGTTCTGAGACAGTAATAGGGGTCTGTTATAAAAGATTCATCAAATCCAGGAGACATTATATATAGGATGTTAGATTTTTTTTTTTTTTGGGCCAGGGTGAGAGGAATACAACATTAACCTGACAGGCTGTAAAAACCAATTGGAAGTCTCTGCCAATCAGCCTCATCAGCAGCAGATTACATGGATTTGTGAATGTCTAAGCTGACTATGACAGCTGGTGCAATAAAAAAAAAAAAGTGCTGTTATATTTTTCTGACATTGGTAAAACAGGGGCACACGTCTTTCCTCAGGTCATATTTTAAGTTCAAACACCACAAAATAAAGAACATTTAACATATTTTAATTTGTGTTATATATACACACACACTGTAAAAAGTGTTTATGGAGGGTTGCTAGAGTGAGATTTTTCAACCTTGAAAAAAATAATAAAAAAAATAAAATGGACTAAACATGATGAATTTATGATAAAGGATGAAGTATGAGTGTAATGGGGGCACGAATATGTGAGCCAATGTATTTGGCATTAATGGATGAAAAGCATCCATTACTTAAATGTGGGAGGAAAGAGAACCTGTGGTGGTTTAACATAATGGACAAGGTTGGCGGTTTTACACCGTCATTTCTGGTCTCTGTTGCAGGGCAGTGTTATTTTGTCAGGTCTTATATAACAGCACTGCAGATTTAAATGGAACTTTCATTTCTTAAAACAAGCACCATTTTCTAGATATTTGATAGTATCCCAAACTGGTTTAACAGGTGGATTTCACATAGTAAGATGATATTTTGTTTTATACATTCAGGAAACAGTACTGCCACACACCACAGCAATCTAATACTTCATAATTTTAAAGTCAAATCAGTGTAGATAATGCAGGTTTAACAAGAGTGCAAGGACCTTTGCTTCTGTTATGCCCCAGGACAGCTCTGGAGGGTAAGGCCAGAATCAGTCTTATACAGAGTGTGAAGTCAGGGCTGTCAGCACCACTAGTTACCCCTCTCAACAGTGTCTCTCGCTAGCGGTCACCACACTGCTGGTTTCACCCATCCCGAGTAACAGCAAAAAGGCTTTATAAATACAGCTGAAATCTTTTTGAAGTTACACTCAACTTTTCATGAACCTATTTTGTGACATTTGAAGGCCAAGTATGGTAACCCATACTCGAATTTGTCAAGTTAGTGCACACACATTAGAAGTAGTGAGTAGTAAACACACACTGCAAACTAGTGTAAAAGTCTTATGGATTTGGAACGACATGAGGGTAATTCAATCACAGCATTGTTTTTGGGTGAACTAACCATTTAAATTAGTCCATAAGCCAATCAGTAACGGGTAATAATAGAAGTAGTTTAAGTAGTTTTGATGATGTGCAAAATTTTAGGTGGTATGTTCACTTTCATAAAAGCATGACATTTGGTACATTTGTACAGCTTGGTTCCCTGAACATTTTCAGAAATGGAGCCATAACAAAAAAGCCTTGTGGTCACCATGGCGACCATTTTACTTTCCGCCATAACCTAATAAACTGTGACGCATGAGTTTCAAACACACCTTCTCAAATGTTTACTGACATAACTGACTGTGTTTACGAGGATACTTAATAAAGACGCCATTGAGATTTGTGTATAGGCTTTTTTTTACCGTTTAGGCACGCATTTGAAGCCCACAGTATACTTTGCTTACGCGCGTTCCGCCCCGTCTCGGAGCGCGTGCACAGGCGGCCGCATAGGGAACAGCGCCTCTTTTGCGGCTTAATATGCTTTTAATATCACTGTTTAGTATCATTCATGTCCTGCAGTTTAGCAACTGTAGACTGCATTTTACATCACTCTCTAATTTAAGTTAGGCTTATGGCGGAATGAAAGCGCACTGCTGCGATGGAAAGGAAGGTGCACTGGGCGGTGTGCGGCAGCGGCACAATAATCGCTTTATCTTGATTATCCTGATTCTCATTATCATTGGAAGTCAAAAATCTAAAATCCGATGAATTGCACAGCCCTAGCCGATAGGCAGCATTTCTTGCATCCACAGTTTAAGAGCTCAAGGATGGTCTGCCTTGGCTGTGGAAGAGTTGACCACAAGGGTCTTCTAATGCTTGGGTTCAACAAACCCAGTCTGTTGCCACCTTAACTGCTTGTCCTCAATAGTGTTCTCCTTGGTAGACTGTCCTTTTGAAGTGCTGCACCAGTACATCCTTAGTTGGAGGATTTGGCCTCTGTTACCATGTCATCTGCATTCCAGGTATCCCATGTTATCTTCTTGCCCCGGTTGCAAATGCAGATACTGTGTCACAGCCAGTGAATGCAGTTGTGCTGCAGATTTACTGCCCCTCCTCCACTAGCAGAGTGCTGGAATCTACTCAAGACAACGGCAAGTTTTAAACTTTCAAAGCATCTATTAACTTTTTGACTTGGCAGAAATATTGCTATACAGTTTGAAAATGTAAACTAGTGTTGTCAAAAATATTGATATTTCGATATGTATCGATACTGAAATATCTGAAACGATTCCAATACTCCTTTCTGCAATACCAATACACGGATACCAGCTGTGCCTTCTTGCTCTCCTGTCCGACAGGGACACGCACACCTCCTCTCATTCACTCCGGTTAGATAGTGCTTCTGTGACCGAGTCTGAATTTCGGTGCGGGACTGCGTATAGTTCCAGTCATTAACGCAGACTTCACACTCACATCGAACACGCACACACACATAATAAAGCAGCCGATGAAACACAAACGCCAAATTTAGCTATTTTTCATGGCTTATTTATGGTCAAATACTCAAAAATAAATGTCACAATGGCCATCTTGTTGAGTATTAATGTAAACAGTCGTAAACCGTTCAGGAAGAACATGTAATGCTGCATTCACACAAAACGCAAATAGAGCGTCTAGAGCGAGTGATTTCCATGTTAATCAATGGAAAGGCGCGTTGACGCATCTGGAGGTCCTGCAACACGATAGACGCGTTTAGTGTGGCGGACGCGATTTCGCTTCATCCACGCCTCCAGTTTGCGCAAATGACGCGAATTTGACACGAATTGAGCACCTTGCGCGTTATGTTTGAGCGGTGCTTTTTATGCATTCAGAAGCGAATTTGCATCTGATGCCGGAGTTGAAAAATCTGAAATTTGCCATCAATTCATGCCGCGTTAACCAGTCAGGAGCCTGCTTGCTGCGGTCACGTGGTGAAGTGACATGATATGGCTAGTCAATAGTGGATGAGAAACCCCACGTAATTTAAAAATACTACTGTTATTGCGTCATGAAATGTAGTTAAGACTTTTTCAGGCAAGAATGTAGTTGTTTAAAGCTCAAATCTGTGGTTTATTTATAAAGAGAGAGCCTAATTTGAATTCTTTTCTCTGGCGTTTTCGGAGTTGTGAGATCTAGTCAATCAGCGGGCGCTCAGCGCTCATTAACCCAGTTGAAAGCAGCCTTTCCTCGGCTGACAGGCGTTAAGTACTGCTGAAAGAGGCCGTCATCCAGGCGCAGCTCCTGGAGCGCATTGAACACGCGTCTATTTAGCTTCAAACGCTCTGTTTATATGGCCGCGTCCAATTCGCTGTGGACGCGCAAATGGATTCAAAATGTTCAAGCATCCAACTAGACGTGAATTTGATGCTCTATTCGTGTTTGGTGTGAACGTGTTTCAGTGCGTGCATCAGGTCTTAAAGGGACAGGCAGCCTAATAAACGTGCCGCTCTCTATGCTGTTAATGTTACTCAAATAACAAAACAAAAAATAAAAAAATAAATTCACTTACTGCTCTTGACTGATTAACTTATTAATCTGCATTTCATTTTTCCAATGAAGATTATCCAATGTTATTTTAAATTTGATTACTTTGTTTCTTTATTCAGTTTCTTACCTCAATACCTGAAAAATAAAAGCAGTCTTTGATTTGTATTTGTGCTATTGCTAGTCATTTGTTTTCCATTCAATTTACCATTTGAAATAAAGCTTCCTTGTGCTGTGTAAGCTATTACCCCATTGATAAAAACAACAAAAAAATTAAAACATTAGCAAATATTTGTGAGAATTGCAATGGCAATTGATCAACGTTATATATATATATATATATATATATATATATATATATATATATATATATATATATATATATATATATATATATATATATATATATATATA
This sequence comes from Paracanthobrama guichenoti, assembly GCA_018749465.1. Lineage (NCBI taxonomy): Eukaryota > Metazoa > Chordata > Actinopteri > Cypriniformes > Gobionidae > Paracanthobrama > Paracanthobrama guichenoti. The sequence goes on along the minus strand of CM031958.1, from coordinate 15,335,401 downwards.
TATATATATAAAATAAATGTTCCTTTTTAATTTGAGACTTGTAACATTCACATCAGTGTGTCATTTTTATGATGTAAATTGAGGAGCAAAAGCAGTATCGGCTCCAAATATCGGCTCAAGAAAATCGGCAGGAGCATTGGTCATTGGCTAAGGCTGATGAAAAAATAAATAAAAATTCCATATCGGTTGAGCCCTACATCAGTGTGTTGAACTGATAATCACTCTTTTGTGTGTCAAACACAATCTACTAAATACAGACAATTTCATTATAAAGAATCTATGACAAAAATACTACTATAAACTAGATGGTGGATAAACTAGATTAGTGGATAATTCAGCAGCAAAAAAGTTACTCCAGAAAAATCATGAGTGCACAATAAATTGTATATAATCTAAACATTTAGTGAACAAACAAAAAAATTTGTGGGGAACAAATAAAAGTGAATACGTAGCACTAAATCTGGTAAAATGTTAAAATACATTCATGAAAAACAATTTCTCTATTTCCTATAGAAATGGGGCCTATATACTAAGACATTAAAAGCCATTTATTTTAAATGTATAGCACAGCTATTTTTAATGAGGCAGCAACATATAGATATGGCAGAACAAGAAAGGCTATTAATAATCTTTCATTGCGCAAAAGTATTACAATATGAAAAGCTCCAATACAGAGCGGCAAAGCACATGTGCATCCCGTGCGCAGGATGATGCACTTGAAGCAACATGGAGTCACAGCGCGCAGCGCTCAGTCCACATTGAAAAGTTCAAACACAAAGGGAAGATATTGATGCGTTGTCTGTCTGTATTTTATTGAGCCTTTTCTTTTAACAGTTTAAAAATTCTGTTACCGTGCGCGTGAAGTGGTAATTTCCAGAAAATGCAAGTAGTTTTTTTTTTTTTCATAATTAGGATGCCACATTTACCATATGTTAAATGCAAAAAAATAAAATAAAATAAAAATAAAATATTGTCCAGTGGTGTGCAGACCAAATTCAGAGCCAATACTGACACATGCCCGAAACTTGCTCACTCAAGACTTGGCTTTCTGCAATAGTAGTTTTGATTTTTATAGTAATCAAATAGTTTAGTTCAGTTAGAGAACAGAAACTACAAATAAAAACTGAACGTGTCAGCTTAGTACAGTGTGAGCCAAACAAGATTTGGTGCTAATTCCATACCGAAAGAAAAATGCACACAGTGTGCATTCATTTACGGCCGCACTGTCATTCACAGTACGTGTCCACTGGCGTGTTCTCAGTTCATGCCTATGGAAGCTCAACTTCCATAGGAATTCATTGAAAACACACGCTTTGCTCCACTCCGTTGTGAATGCCTGAGTGGCTGTGCGCATTTTCACTTTCGGTTTAGAATGATTTAAAAGCCCCTGCCAATGATACCGGTATTACTGGTGTTGTCACACGTCGATTAACCGGTGGGAAAATTTCCTCACCGTCAAATCCCTACTCACAACAAATGCCAATATGGACATTTAGGCATAATTATGTGCGCATAAGCCTAGAAATAGAACACATGGATTTCGGTATGCGAGCGCTGACAGGCAGCAAACGCATGCACATAATCATTCACATCGTTTGTATTAATTTTTTAGTGCTATCAGGCATATCATACTTTTTATTCAGTCATTATGCAAGACGGCGGGTGAGAAAGATTTGCCTTCACTTTCATGATCGCAGAACTGGAAGAACTGGAGAACTATGACTGAAGAATAAAATCTGTTTTATGTGTCTGTGGTACAATCCGAAAGATATCTATCTCTCACAACGATCTATCATAACACGAAAGCTGATTGGCCGCAATATAAGATGCATGTTGGTCTCATTTGTAGTCGTACAGCAAATTATATTTGGACTAGCGAAAGAAAAAAATGACTAAAAAAATAAGCACACTAAAGCGCTGCGGGAGCATTTCAAAGAGCATTAGAGAGAGCATTACATGGACGTAGGAAAATTAAGACCCAGAACTCAATGCATCAGCATGCAAATTTAAAGACTTTTTAAGACCATGCGGAAACCCTGGTAATACTTATGGCCTTAAATTTGATACAACTGAATTTAAGACTTTAAGGACCTGTATTTAAATCACAGAGGTCAAACATCCGAAAATGTTGAATGAAAAAAAATGCCAGTGCTGAAAGCGTTCCTCCACACATTCTATCCAAAGACATCAAACCCAGGTTTTTCCAATAGTCAACGCCATGTGCTGCAGTGATTGGTTTCAGTGTGTAGGCAGTGCTCTGGTGGCATGTCTCTGCTGACAGTTTGTGCTTAGGCTGAGTGATCTGTTATTGACTTCCTTTCAGCAGACCACCTGGAGAATAATGACATTTACAGACATCATTATTCAAGCAATGACGGCATCGGCTCAGTCTTTGATAAAACATTTTCGATGAATGGCTGTCTGTATGCCTCCCACAGAGCTATCCTGCAGTCTTACTCTTGATACATTGTTTTCTGTTCACGATGAGCAGAAGAGTGCTTTCTTATAGTGAATCAAAACATGAAGAAAGACCTCTTTTACCCTTAAATACCAATTCCTCACAGAACGCAGAATAATTTTTTGCATCACCAATAACACCTTGTTGTCATGTTGCATTTGAGTTTTCATTGATTCTACACAGTTGGTGTGAGATGACATTTAAATGTGAGAATGGGGATGTGGCTGGGAGCTTAATTCATGTCAACATCCTTCTGTCAAGACAATGTCTGCATCGATGACCACAGATTTTCTCAAACAAATACCCTTTTATGATTATGCAATAACGGAAATGACTGGACCAATGGAAACTGCAAGCCTATCAAGGACTAATAACCATATCCTAACCAGGCACGACAGACAAAAATTACTTGTTGTCGCTGGAATCTGGCGGTCCACAAAAAAAAAAAAAAAAAAAAAAACACTTGACAATTAGTCATGACGCAAAACATAGCCAAGCAAAAATGTTCTCACATTTACAATACACTGCAGCAGAAAAGCACACATTCTGGTCACACTCTTTCTAGCAGCCACCAATGATTTAGAGGTATTAAAGTCAGCAGGTGTTAATAAAATGATAACTTTTGGGTTGACAGCTCAACATTGAGTAAGAATCCGTCACACAAACGCAGGTTACCATCACTGAGGCCTGAGTTGATGTCACATTAATACAGAGACTCGTTTCAATCCAGCATACATTTGTGGTCACAGACATAGATGAAGAACCTGCGCTTTAAAAACAACATGCAAAAATTAATCTGCAAATTTTTCCACAAACAAAACATCAGGTTACCACAGATTATAGTCATGCCTAATAAACCTGACCCACATACAAAAGAACAGGTGTTCAACAATATTATTTTCCACATATTTGAGGTGAACAAAAATAGAATTTTAACTTCTGTTTGATTCTTTCGTTATGATGGTACTGTGAATACCACTTTTGCATGGCTGCATTTGGCAAATAAAAAGTCTCAATATTAATGTTTATTTTAGTAATGCTGATGTCAAAACTTCTAATAAAAACATTAAAACACCAAAAAAACTAAATTCTTTGAGTTTATATTATATTAAATGTCATAAAAATTTATTAAATTAATACACAAATTAATTTAGTTATGAGTACTGGAAGAGTACTACTTATAAGTTCATGAAGTTCTTCCAACCATATAAAGTAAAGAGCACATCTAGCACTAGTCTGGGCATCAGTGCAATTCTGGGATTCAGCCAACAGCAGACAATAGAGGACTTATGACAAAGTACCCGCAGCAATAAGAGGTGTTGCTTTTTCTGTTTGAAATAACCTAAGGCTTTTCGACTGAGCCAAGTCTTTTAAATATGGACAGAAAAAGTTTCACTGCCTCAGCTAAACCACCTTTCTAACCAACCCACCAGGCAGAGATAGTGTTGTGTGGGCTAAATCAGCAATGTGATAACACGACCACTGGGTTAAATGAGATCAGCTATGGAGTTAAGCCAGGTTTTGAATACCTCTGCCCTAAGATAAAGTGAAAAAAGAGTGGTCTTAAGATCATTTATAGAACACTGCAAACAATTCCTCATTTAACTTATATACCTCCTAAGAGACCACTACCACAAGCAACGTGTCAGAAACACAAAATACAGAAACTTTTATCAAGTCAAGAATGATTTTTGAATTTAGAAACACTATTTTGAGGAGATATGTTTTTTTCCCCCACTTATTTAACAATGCAAAAGCATACATAAAACAAATGTTACTTACTGATGGGAGATTTACACATTTTGTTTGATTTGGACTCAATTTGCCGTCCACTATGTTTCACCAAAGCATCACGCATTTCCATAACACAACTCAACTAAGAATGAATTTAGCCATGAAGTTACTTTACCTACTGAATACACAGTAGTGTAATGTCATTTTTAGGTTGTATTTTTTTTTTTTAAAGATAAAGCAGAGAAGTCAAAATAGGAGTCAAAAATATCTAGCGCAGTCCTGGTTTCACAGATATGGTTAACACTGGTATAATCTTATTACTCTGCCAAACTGTTTTTGAGAGCCTCTTTACATAACACCTTTTAGGGGAAGAAGAAAGTTCAGTGTTTTACAAACAAGTCAAATAAGAAATGAATTGTGTAGTCAGCTTCATTGATTATAGCAGAACTTTGTGAAATCACAATGAACTGAGCTGAGTGACAACTTTTTAGGTATTATAAAGGGGGTGCTCTTTCCATGCTTTCAAAGCGATGTACATTCAGAATTTTAATAAAACTTTTGCTTTGCTGCATTAGTTAAGGCAATGGTTATTTATTATTCAAATTGTCTGCATTGCCAAATCACACATATAGTATGCTAGCTTTGTGAACTTAGCCGCTTTAATAAATATTTTAATCAAACGCGTTTATGCTGGGATGTGAAGGTTGTTGCTAGGTGACATGTAACTTGAAAATGTTTAATGACTTTCTATTTAAATGCGTTTAAGAAGAAGAGCATCTCTGAGTTGGTTCACCCTCCACCTATGCGTATAGCTATGAAACAGCTTCACAAACAGTCTCAACCACACAGTATTGTTATTTGTCTTACAATAATTCAAATGATCACAGAAGTACTGGAATAAAAGTTTATAGTTTGGATAAACACTGATGTCTATGTAGCAATCAAAATAGAACAGATTCCCTTTTGAAAGTAACTTGGCGCTTCAATTAACGATTGTATCGAATACAAGTTTGCTCCAGTTGGTAAACCCCTTTGTACTACCATTGGTCCATGGCGATTACATAATAGGTAGGTGTGCTTTCACGTGGAAATCTCTTCTGGTTAATTTCTTCTGTTGAGTCTGTAGAGGTCAAACGTACGCCAGTGAAAACATGAACGCATTGGAGAGCTTCTTTATAGTAGAATATTAAGTTGTTCTACTGATGTTTAATACGGTAAAGTGCTATATAAAATGGGACTTTACTAAAGTGCCAAATTGCAGAGCTTGTGCTTTTCTTATGCTTTATTAAAAAAATGCTTGCGGTTTTCTCAGTTTTGTTGTATTTTTGTTATTGACGGGAAAGCATGCAGCACATATTCACATTTTCATCTAAATGCCGCTCTTAGTAGTGTGAGCGGTGTCGGATGTTCGCCAACAGTATATTGCTGCTCATGCATTTTGAACTTCGCTTTATTTATACAGTGAAGACTCTGTAGTGATATTTTATATTTGATTATAATTTGATTGATCTGTAGCCTTACTGAAAAACTATGTTCTTTTGTATTTATTTGGATCAAAAACAATAACTAGGCCTATTTATTTTATTTATTAATTTTGTGGTGGGGCAGTAAAACTTTTGCTCCTAAACAAATAACGAAAAAGAACTTGGATATATCATCATCAGTAATGAAACAAATGAAGAATGTATGAGTGAGTCATTGAATCATTCATTTAAGAGATTTGTTAAAGAAAATGCTGATTCATCCAGTAATGGAAACAAGTGAAGTCTTTATGAATCATTCATTCCAACCATATATATATATTTTTTTATAATTAATTCTAATTAAATCAAACATTTACTGAACATAGACTGAAGCAATATTTTGTCAGAATCGCTAGTCAATTATGTCATTTTATTTAGTTATCGGTTCAGAATCGTTGAAGAATCATGATTTAATCTTCCAGCTCTAGCCAACAGAATGGCTTTTATGTTAAAGGATTAGTTCATTTTAAAATAAAAATTTCTTGATAATTTAAATCAAGCCCAACCAAGATGTTAATGTCTTTCTTCAGTCAAAAAGAAATTAAGTTTGAGGAAAACATTCCAGGATTTTTCTCCATATAATGTATTTCAATGGCAACCCACAGGTTGAAGGGCCAAATCAATGCAGTTTCAAAGGGCTTCGAATGGCTTTAGAGGGCTCTGCACGAATAGGGTGAGGAATAGGGTCTTATCTAGTGAAACAATCATTTTCAAGAAAGAAAAATTTATTTATATACTTTTTAACCACAAATGCTCGACTTCAGTGTTGTGATTCTTCATGGCACGTGATGTCATCACGTCAGAACGTGATGCAGCCGTCATGTGATGTACGTGGAAGTACCAACCCAGTGTTAAAACGTACGTGCAAAGACTAAATCAAATGCCCTTAACAAAAATAAAGGTAAAACAACGATGTCGGACGATTTTGAAGTTGGAGGAGAACATGAGATGGAGTTTTTCGGCACTGGGTCGGTACTTCCACCTGTGACCTTTCACAACACTGAAGTCGAGCATTCATGGTTAAAAAGTATATAAATGAGTAAATTGAGGGGTGAGTAAATTATCAGGACATTTTCATTTTAAAGTGAACTAATCCTTTAATAGTCTGGAAAAGGTCATCCAAACAACATATCCTGAGTCTAATGCAGGGTTTTGGAAAAAAAGAATGCAAACTGGAGTACAGCCTTGCAGCCAGTGAAAATACAGCAGACATGAGACGTCAAGCTCTGCAGGCAATTCATGATCACAGATATGAGAGCCAGTAGGCGTAATCATTCAGGCATAGCACCATGATTTGGGCAGCGACACTACAGTGGTTTTCTGAAGAAAATTCCTGTGAAAGTCAGCTGATCTTTGCCAGCTGAGAACATGCAATGAGACAGTCAGGAATGGTCAGTTATCATCCACTATTCTTTAAAATTTCAATATCTACATATAGCTCAGTCTGTCAGCCTAATTTTGTTTGGATGGTACTGAGTTCTTGGTGTTGACAAGAAAAACTCTCATTATATTAAATGAACAAGTCATGACGTAAACCTTTCATTTCAGTGCTCTCAACAGGCAGTCACCATGCTAGAAATGTACTGATTTGAGTGACACAGGTGGGCTTTTATTTCCTTTCTGTAACTAGGCAACAGCAGCTTAAAGAAAGTTCTAAGTTATTTTCTTGAATTACTACCTAAAAACAAATGCAATTGCAAGTAATTGAACAGCATAAACCTCAAGGTCACTTCCTTTTTCACAATCACCAGTCTGTAAGGCCTTTTCTGGTTAAAACAAAACCCACCAAATGTTCTGTAACAGATTTACAGACAGATTAATCATGAAAGAGATTCTTAAAGAAACAGAGATACTCACCAAGTGGAGAAGAAATCCACAGACTTGACCAACTGACCAGGCTGCTTTCTTTAGCTGCCGACCAGGGAACTCTTCACCTGAAAGACAACAGAAACATTCCCATTAGAGAAGACATTTGTTTTATACAAGATATCTCAATTGGGGTTAAATTATGAAAATGAGATCAGAAAAATAAATAAATAAATAAATAAATAAATAAATAAATAAAAAATAAAATGGGTTGATGGATGCTGATAAAAAAAAAAAAAAAAAAAAAAAAATAGGTTGGTGTCTTCTGGGTGGGTGCTCTTGTTTCTAAGCAACAGAAACCTTGACTCATCCCCTCATTGTTCATATGTTGTTCAACAGCTACAAAAAAACAAAACAAAAACAACTTACTGCTCTGGCTACTTTTGTATGTACACCTGCCATCAATTCTTCATCAGCCCTTTGAGGTTTACTGAAACTGGTTCAATAAACACCTCAAACACACAAGCTATGAAACAATATGTTAAGGCTGATTGGATATAAAAAAAGGCAGGGCTCAACAGTGTGAGCATTTCACTCGAATTTGTGACCAAAATAGGTGTGTGTGTGAACTGTAAAATGCGTTTAGGAGCGTGTGTGCAAAAGTCCTTAAAGGGGTCATGAACTGAGAAATAAATTTTCCTTGAGCTTTTGACATAAGAGGTCATCATACTATAAGAATATCCTGTAAGTTTCAGAAAGCGATCATAGAAAGCTCCCTTTGCAATTGTTTGAGCAGTGCACGCTGGAGCTGTCAATCAAACTGCGAAAGCTTATCAGTGACTGAGGTCTGGATTCACGCCAAAACTCCCATTTTATTTAATGAATCTCTTAACTATATCATGTTTGCACTGTTAGTGATGATGAAAGCATTCGTTAGTGTACAGAAACTGAGGTGCAATGATGAGATCACTGCTTTCATGCTCTCAACATGTTTGTGATCAGCTACAATGTTCATCTCTGCAACCTTTCATGCCACGATCTTAATATAATGCCATAGATCTAAATGTAATGCAACACTTTTCACAATTAGTTAACCATGAAAGCTGTAATAGTAAAAACGCGCTAAAAGAGAGAGTAATACTTCAAATGGAAAAACGTAAGCCAATCACAGCAGTGGGCGTTTACACTGAAGTCTCACAGCAGACATGCCCCTTAAAACAGAGCGTTTAAACCAGAGGGCTAAAATCAGGGTAGGAAAAATGCCTTTTATTTATAAATTATGACAATTTTTGATGTAAAAAGCATTCTAACATTATAAGTGCATCCCAGGAAACATCATAAAACAATAAAATAATGCAGTTCATGACCCCTTTAAACAACCCCCTACAATGCGACATCACTCACAAATTTGAGTAAATCTCACTCTGGGCGACTAAATATCTATCATTATTGGCTCAATTTTACTCGCCAGTGTGTGTTACAATAAGTTTAGTACGGGTGCAATGGTACACAAAAATGATGGTTCGGTACATACCTCGGTTTTGAAGTCATGGTTCGGTGCAGCGGTTTTACAAAATAGCTTTTTATTTATTTATTTTTTTACTGAAAAAAACAAAATGTTTGTCCTTAAATGAATTCAATTATAACTAAAATTTTCTATATAAGGAGCCCTTACTTACACATTGCTATAACTTATATATGACATATATATACACAAGTCATATCTCAGCATGTTACAATAATTATATGGCTTGAGTTATTCCCTAATGAATTAAACAGTTTGTTACCATACAGACTGAGAGCATGAATGGTCTTTCTCCCTCTCTGTTTATGTGTGTGTAGCCTATACATGTGTGCATGCGGGGGGAGAAGTTGCGATTTTCAAATAATTTCCAGCAATCTATTTTTTTTTTTGCTTGAAATGCCCATCCCTAGTCAAAACGGCATTTATCGTTTGAATTTCGTGATAAAATGGACTGAATACTTAATATGTTCATGTGGGAACTCAGTTTGAAGTGTGTTCCACGCTTCGTGCACCGGTCGGTACACACGTGCCCCGTACCAAAACGGTTTGGTGCGAATACATGTACCGTTACACCCCTAAAGTTTAGCATTAACATCACAGCGTTATTCATTAAAGTTCAAACCTCTTCGCATACAGGCTTTGTAAAGAAAAAGTGCCTTACAAATTTAAATCAATATATTGTTTTAGGTGAATGAGTAGGCACAATTATTCTCACATCAGTTTGATGCAAAAACTCTAGGCAACAACAAAGAAAAACATGCATAAACTTTATTCTCTCAAAAATATGAGCATGTACAGGGCTCGACATTAACGCTTGTCCGGGACAAGTGGATTTTTTTTGAAGGGGCAAGTGAAAGAATTTGGTGGCATAAGGTGGCAGCAGCAACACAGCACGAGTCAAATGAAAGCAAAGTAGCCTTGGTTAAGTGTTTTCACTGGAAATCTTAAGTTAAACTATAACATAACATTTTAGTTTAACAATAACTAAAGTAATTTCAGACAGACCATTGTATAATATTCAATTCTGATTGGCTGGAAGGTGTGCAATAAAATCGTTTAATGCACAGGTAGTTCCAAGTCAGATAAATCATCGTTCTACACTCACCTAAAGGATTATTAGGAACACCTGTTAAATTTCTCATGAATGCAATTATCTAATCAACCAATCACATGGCAGCTGCTTCAATGCATTTAGGGGTGTGGTCCTGGTCAAGACAATTTCCTGAACTCCAAACTGAATGTCAGAATGGGAAAGAAAGGTGATTTAAGCAATTTTGAGCGTGGCATGGTTGTTGGTGCCAGACGGGCCGGTCTGAGTATTTCACAATCTGCTCAGTTACTGGGATTTTCACACACAACCATTTCTAGGGTTTACAAAGAATGTTGTGAAAAGGGAAAAACATCCAGTATGCGGCAGTCCTGTGGGTGAAAATGCCTTGTTGATGCTAGAGGTCAGAGGAGAATGGGCTGACTGATTCAAGCTGATAGAAGAGCAACTTTGACTGAAATAACCACTCATTACAACCGAGGTATGCAGCAAAGCATTTGTGAAGCCACAACACGTACAACCTTGAGGCGGATGGGCTACAACAGCAGAAGACCCCACCGGGTACCACTCATCTCCACTACAAATAGGAAAAAGAGGCTACAATTTGCACGAGCTCACCAAAATTGGACAGTTGAAGATTGGAAAAATGTTGCCTGGTCTGATGAGTCTCGATTTCTGTTGAGACATTCAGATGGTAGAGTCAGAATTTGGCGTAAACAGAATGAGAACATGGATCCATCATGCCTTGTTACCACTGTGCAGGCTGGTGGTGGTGGTGTAATGGTGTGGGGGATGTTTTCTTGGCACACTTTAGGCCCTTTAGTGCCAATCGGGCATCGTTTAAATGCCACAGCCTACCCGAGCATTGTTTCTGACCATGTCCATCCCTTTATGACCACCATGTACCCATTCTCTGATGGCTACTTCAAGCAGGATAATGCACCATGTCACAAAGCTCGAATCATTTCAAATTGGTTTCTTGAACATGACAATGAGTTCACTGTACTAAAATGGCCCCCACAGTCACCAGATCTCAACCCAATTTGAGCATCTTTGGGATGTGGTGGAACGGGAGCTTCGTGCCCTGGATGTGCATCCCACAAACCTCCATCAACTGCAAGATGCTATCCTATCAATATGGGCCAACATTTCTAAAGAATGCTTTCAGCACCTTGTTGAATCAATGCCAAGTAGAATTAAGGCAGTTCTGAAGGGAAAGTAAATGCGCCATATGTCATTGCGTCGCTATATCAGTGATATCGCGAGATGACACTTTTTTTTTTAATCATGTAAAAATGTATACCGGTATTATCGTGGACAGTATGATATGGCACACCCCTACTATCCACTCTTGCTAAATTGGGTAAGCACAATTGCGTTCTCATTTCAGAGGTGTTCTGAGCTGGGGCGATTCTAGGATTTCAATATTAGGGGGGCTCAAATGATTAAACTGATTTGTGAGTTCAGTGTTGGACAGATCAGTTGTTTTAACCAGTCGTTAAAATGAGTCTGTTCAAAGGAGTCATTAGGCCGTGAATCGGACATTAGCAGACACGTTGTGTGTAAATCCTGTCTGTTAGAACATTGCGAAAGATTTGTCAACACACAGAAAACACTTCATAACTACACAGAATTTGTTTCCCGTTTATTGAAAGTATGGTCTATGTCAGCTGGTCAGAGAAGAGTCAACGTTTTTGAGCGCAATTCACACCCAGCTGTAATTCAAGGAAGAAATTGTCTGAAATGCGACTGTTGCAACATGGATTCGGTCTACCAAACTTTTGATTTTGATTAATATGTGAAATATGAGAAAGCTAAGACACTCTCTGTCACTCAGTTAACATGCGCCCTATCACAACAAGTGCAGCACTCATCTACATCACTCACAAAACACAGTAACTGATCAAATAAGGCTTTGGTGGGACAAAAATTCATTTTGGCGGCCGGCAAAACATTTTGAATGCAGGAAAAACCCTGAAAGTACACGCTCTACTGGCAAAGAAAAATTGACACGATAAGGAAAAATTTAGTGGAAGTGGAAGCCACGACAAATGTTAAATTGAAAGTGAAACTAACCTTGCCTTATCAAAAGATTACGAAATTGTCAATAAAAGGTAGCACAAATTCAGTTACTCATTTGAACTGTGCCACGCGGACCATTTTTCAGCTATGGTCAAAGTCCAAACCAAAGCTCTCAGCACAAGATCCATTTACTCGTTTAGTCTCGGTCACGCGACCACTAAACAGCGCTCTGAGATCCAGTGAGAAGCGTGTGAATTCAGCGGAAAAACACAAATGTCTCTGATTTAAACTAGTTTAAAGTGCTGATAAACAGGAGAAACACTGTGCGCAATGACACAAAAAGATTTTGACCTACAAATCTCCATAATTTAACATTGTATTTAAAATTGTATTACATTATTAATGTAGACATGTATTGAATGTATTAAAGGAGTAATGGAACATTACAGTATTTTTATTTAACTATAGAATTTGTGCATCCATGCTAAATGTTTTAGGCTAGTGTTTTTCATACAAATACCACAGAAACCATATAGATACATTTTACAATGGTTTTACAAAAACTCTGAATATTTAAATTTTTACAGAGGTCTGTGTTTTTGTTAATGAACATCTGCATCCTCGTAACTCAAGCTACTACTACTGTCAACTCACTGTCAACTGTGCATTTCTAAAACAAAACATGTAATATTACTAATATTGCAGCCTGCACTGCAATCGGTGCTGAAGATATATGCCAAAGTCAGGCAACACAAACCTGTTTCATGACTAGAAACAATATCACCTCGTTTTTATATTAAGATATTTATTTTGTTAAGGAAAAATTACTGGAAAAGTAAAAATGTTAAATGTTTGTCATGTTCTGACAATAAAGTAGTTTAAAACCACAATTAACAGTCTGGTTTCTACAACTTTCACTTAAGAGCAAAAATCTGCCTTTAAATTTGAAAGAAAGAAATATTTGACATTTATCAGAATAATTGTCGATATAGACTGATATGAATTTTTTTTTTTAATCAAGATAATTTTTTGGCCATATCGCCCAGCCCTACCTCAGACAACAGTATTAAAAAATAAAATAAAAAGCCAGTTCATGACCCCTTTAACTTAGGAGAGCATGTGTACCTTGGGAAAAAGTAAGCTAGCATCAATTTGAGACCACATATTTACATGTCCTTGACCACAACTGGCCCTGTCACGCATGCCAACCTGCTTGTCGGGTGACAACCCATAGTGCTGCAGAGCTTCATGGCCTGTGAGGCTGAAACACCTCCACAACATATGCATGTTCTAAGTGGCTCTTCTTCATGCAAGGTGACAGCAGGACGATCAGCCGTCTTGGCTGCTGTATGCCAACTCCCTTTCACAGTAAATTATATGCATTAGCAAAACTGGCCAACAGATAGCACAGACGTGTGCGTGTTTGTTTGGGGACACATTTGGCATGGGAACACACGGTTGTAAGTGTTATCACTTGGCTTGCATCAGTGGCTCTAATTTCCATCTGGTCTGCATTAGCGGGAGAATGAGGGAGGAGGCAGATCTGGGCTCATCAACCGCAGTCATGAGAGTACACAGACGAAAGGACTTTGGTAAAAGTAAGGGCCGTGGATGGACTTATCAAAAGAAAGAAGTTCAAAAAGAAGCATTCTAGCCAGTCTAAAACAAGATATATAGCCATTTCAAAAGGATTTCTTCAGTATCACAATAAATCTATCAAATATTTCACATTAAATGCCAAGAAGGTCCCCGGCTCAAGTCTTTCTGTGTGGAGTTCGCATGTTCTCCCCGTGTCTGCATGGCTTTCATCCAGTGCTCCGGTTTCCCCCACAATCCAAAAACATGCAGTATTGGTGAAATGTAAATGTAATGGGGAAAGTTGGGGAAAGACCTGACAACCTACCCCTGAAAAAAAATCATTGCCAAGAAAATTCATGGACAGTCTCTCACGTATGGCAAGAGATGGGCAGAGAATCACCAAGAGTCCAATACGACTGAAATGGTTATAGATGGATGGGGTTTTCATAATCAAAACCACACACCAAGACAAAAACATTGACTATTACAATCCATAACACTTAAGAGACTTAAACATTAAACACTATTTCAATGTCAAACCTCACGTCTTAAAGGATAACAGTGCAGGGCTCCAATTTAACGCTTGTCCGGGACAAGTGGATATTTTGAAGGGGCAAGTGAAAGAATGTTATTTGCCCGACCAGACAAGTAGCCTGATTAAAACGTCAATAACAAAAAATAACTAGGGAATCACCAAAATGCAAGAATGATTCTGCATTAATTTAGTGTAAGTGGCGATCGATAGTGGATAATAATATATAATGTATAATGAACTGACGTAACAAGGCTGCGCTGTTGGTGCTTGTGCAGCATGAGGAGAAATCGAAACAAATGAGCACCGCACACAGAGAAACTGTGCCACATTAACACACAGAGTTAACAGTGCGGTAAAAATGCTGTGGAGTTTTTATATTTATAACAGCTGATAAAGTTAAGCAACATCACACGACCAAGTGTGCTGAATACCATCACGATTGACAATGTGACACTGATTTCATATGACAGTTCCGTAAACAATTAACATTAAGCCACTTACATTTTAGATGCAATATTGACTTTTTTTTTAAATATTTTGTTTTATTTCAGCAGCGAAAATAGTTCCAAACAAAGATCAGAGCAGAACCATAAGGCACCTCGCAGCAACAGCGTTATTGAATGATTCAGCGTTTTGAATGAATCGGTTGAATCAATAGGTGTGTTCGACATCGGCTGCATGCATCCGATCGGCAAGAGTAAACGCAAATGGAGACGTCAAGTCGGACACTTTCAAGTCGTGACGCTTGCGCTATATTTGCATACTTTATCACATCTGAAGGTAAATAAATGTCAAATACACAGATGTTACAGAAGACATTTTCATTCAATACTATGTACTGCACAATACAGCGTCTGTTTGTATAAGAATAAGTTCAACATAAGCCTACACTATCAAAGAAGTGGGGTCTACTTTTTTATCAGTTTTATTTCAATAAACATGACAATAACATTGCGACTACATGAAAAGAGGTTTCACTGTTATAAAATATTATATATATATATATATATATATATATATATATATATATATATATATATATATATATATATATATATATATATATATATATATATATATATATATTTGTGAGCATTAGTAGAACTGAAGGTTTTAGAATAAAAACGAAACACACGTGATCGCTGTCATGCGGTGAATCCGTCCAATCGTGGAACAGCGGTGTCGTCATCAGAGCTCGTGCTGCACGGGCTCAGCCGATTTTGTTGACATACGTCACAGTCACGTGCCGTCAGTGCTGCCTCACGTCAGACAAAATTTCTAACCGGCATGCACTGCTTCAAATCAGCCACCGATCGGCCTGCGCGTCGCTGACCTATTCGTAAACGACTGCCTCATTCTTGAATGAATCAGCCGTTTCAATTAATCGACTCAGGCTCCCCTGCGCCACCTACTGGCAGTTCAGTTTCATGTTTAAACATTCTCTCCAACATTTCTTATTTGTATATTCAAAAAATATATATATTTAAAACAATCTCAAAATTATTTAATGCAGTTAAAATTTTTCAATGTCATTTATTTAATTTGATTGGTAACAGCCCTATAGTGTCTTATTGTAATTTAATTTATTTACCTTTTAGATGCAGATTTAAATGTTAAAGCTGATTGAACACTGGTGAGAATATTGCTTTAGAATAAATTATATGTACAAAAAAAAAAAAAGTTCCAGACGAGCAAATTTTTTACTCGGACAGATTTACTTGTCCGACAAACACGTGAACGGGCTTAATGTCGAGCCCTGCAGTGTATTTTGAGATCTGGAAGTCCTCAGTGATCCACAACACAAAATGAAGAGACTTCGCTCAATAACGCTGTCAACATCTAAGAAGCGTAGTGAAATAAGGAAACGGAGCAGTTTTCAAGGGACTGCCCAAGCCTTTAATTGCGAGAGTTAAGTACGTCATCAAAACATGTTAATGCCTAACGGTAATACATTACAAGACAAGCTAATTTTCTTCGGAAGCCAGTCAACATATTTCGTGTCACGAGCTGGAAGAGCAGTTTAACAGATTATAACGAGTTCCGCTTTGGTTTAGGGTTCAAGAGACCTTAATTAAGATGTTGAGGCTTGAGGAGACTTCCTACTGTCAAGCTAACTAACGTTAGCTAAAAGCACACTTTAAGTCAGCGCAAAACAACGAATTCTCCTTAAAAAACACACAGACACACACACACGACGTTATCGGTTCTCAATGACAAGAAACTCTGCTGTTAGTCAGGCTCTTGAGCTGCTTTTACGTTATCATAGGCGACAAACAAGAGTGATGAGTTGAACAGCAAAACATACACCGAGAAAAGACGATAAACAGCGGCAAACTTCAAGAAAAGTTTAGGGAAGCAAGAAAAATAAACTCACGGTAACAAACTTTCTGCAGACGGCTGGAGGAAGCCTAGAAACAAAAGCAGCGGTAGGGTCCAGTGCAACAGCAGAGAACAAAACGAGAACGGTGGAGAAAATAAACCGAAAACGGTTGCCCTCGCGCCGTTTGGGGAATGTGGCACGAGAAATGTTCGATGACGTCACTCGCGCGGCACGCCTTCCTCGCGGCTGCAGCTCATAGGACCGCCAACAAGCTTGAGGATTTTATTCTCAGACATTATGAATATCGTTTCATCTTCACCGACATTTTGTTTTCAAATAGGGTACGTTTAGATGTCCCTTATAACAGCCTTAATATTAGTTATCAAATCCACGTGTTAGATTTTGATTATGTATTTAAATTAATTTATTAATATTAAATACGATAACATGGATTAAATATGCAGTTTGCAATACAAAACTGTCTGATTTGACCTTATGCATGTTTCGTATAACTATATTTTACCCAAATGGTAATAATCAAACGTCATGGGAAAATATTCTTAAATCTATGAATTTACTGACATCTAGTGGTGTCTAGTGTTACAGTAACATTTCATTTATCAAACATTCACCGCTGTGTCGTGTAGTTTACTACATTTTCATATATATATATATATATATATATATATATATATATATATATATATATATATATATATATATATATATATATATTATTATTATTATTATTATTATTATTATTATTATTATTAAAAATTGTATTGAAAGGCAAAATCAGAATTTTAGCATTCATAGGCTAATTAGATTTATATTATATACAAAATATACAATTGAGTCTAAGGATCAAGTCAAGTCACACTACCAAATAACAACTCGAGTATACTTTATATTTGCCATAACCTACTTATTTTTCCCCCTCAGAAATTAACTTTTTAAATGATCTATTACAATAATAATAATACTTATAATAATTATAATTTTGATTAATTATAAGCTGATAAAATTATAAGAAAAATCTCGCATGTAAAAACAGTTGAGGTAAATGCAAAAGTTTGATGCATAAACATTAATTATATTAGTTTTATAGTAAATCTTAACATTGGTTATATTTTCTATGATTTTATTACAGGGCAGGGACAGATATTAACCTTCCCATTAAGGGCTGGTATTTTCCACCCTTTAAAATGTGTCTTAGGGGTAACATAAATGCAGTTACAATTGCATAAGTAGCCTAATGCTTAATATTTAAAATATATATGTAAACATATATTAATGTACAAATATTGAATTACGTTTGAAATTAATTAGACGTTCAATTATGAAACTAAAACCGCCAGTAGGTGGCGGTAAATCACTGTCATAATGAGTGAGTCACAGGTATGAATTAATTTAAAACAGCTGATTCATTCAGGAACGAAGTAGCCTGTGCCTTCGTCCGGAGTTTGATTGACAGACGATCTGACCAATCATAATCCGCCATCCGCCATTTTTGTCCGACAAAGCAGTCAAGAGAGTTCGTAGATTAAAGTCGGTGGACTTGAACTTGAAAAACGGTGTATACTGATGGTTGAAACAACATTCCTTTTGAAGTTCATTCAGTTTATTTGATACTATAATTTAACTAGAAGGAAGAGATGATCGGTTCACGAGCAGCTTTAATTGAAGCGGTACAGCGACCTGTCACGAGTCATGATACATTAAAACATAGCACAGTAACTAAAGGGGGCGGGTCTTTGTGAATGGTCAGTTGAATCACTGAACCGATTCGTTCAAACCCGCAGATTTTTGAAAATTATCTTTCATGTGCTGTGTAACATAGTTCTAAATGAATGAAAACATCCTGCAAAGTTTTACATCTGAAAGTGCACCATATATAAAGTTATTGTCTCTCAAAAGTAAGAGGGGACTTCTGAAATACGCACTGTACGTGGTAGACCAATCACAACAGACTGGGCCGTCTGACCAATGAGAGCAGAGTAGGCTCATGGAAAGGAGGGATTTAGAGAGACCGATTCTCTTGAGTTATTTGAGAATCATTGAACATTGTGGTGATGTGCACTGTATAGCCTATTATGAGAAAATGAAAAGGTTTTTTGACCTTTGATGCATGTAAACCTGTTGTTGGAGACCTCGGAGACGGGTTTAATGAGGATGTCGTGTCGGTGCGAAATTTACAGGGGGGGTTAATTGACACACTCTTTGCAGACATTTCAGGGATGCGTTGGTCATGTCCAGGCACAGGTCCACCATCTGATCTGGATACGGCCCGGATACGGCTGAATGCAGTAAACCTCGGGATAAACAGAGAGACTAACATTAGCGTAAATGCCATTCTTCTTATGATGTAACGAGTACATCAGATGTTATGGGAAGTGTTCCCGGTTCCGGCTGACCTAGTTAATGCAGCCTAACAATCATTTAACTGATTTGAATAATAGAAAATGATAATGTTCTGCGTGTATGCCATAGTAAAGAGACGTGTTTTTAGTCTAGATTTAAACTGACAGAGTGTGTTTGCTTCCCGAACAATGCTAGGAAGACTGTTCTAGAGTTTAGGAGCTAAATAGGAAAAGGATCGACCGCTTGCAGTTGATTTTGATATTCTAGGTATTATCAACTGGCCAGAGTTTTGAGACCGCAATAAATGTGATGGAGTATAATGTGTTAAGAGCTCGCTTACATTTCACTGCCGGTTGTATATTCTGTATATAATTGTGTATGTGACGAATAAAACTCTTGAATCTCTTGAATCTCAGGTACTGGGGAGCCAAACCATTTAGTGCTTTGTAAGTAATTAGCAAGATTTTAAAATGTATACAATGTTTAATAGGGAGCCAATGCACTGTTGACAGAATCAGCCTAATATGGTCATACTTCCTGGTTCTAGCTGGAGTTTGTTTATTAAGCGAGCAGGGCAACCACCCAGTAGAGCATTACAATAATCTAGCCTTGAGGTCATGAACACATGTACTAACTGTTCAGCATTTTGCACTGAAAGCATGTGCCATAATTTAGATATATTTTTAAGATGGTAGAATGCAGTTTTAGCTATGCATTCCGTTAATCTTTTGAATTGGTAAGTTTCGTCAGGGCGTGAAGAAATATAGATCTGAGTATCACCAGCATAACAATGAAAACTAACACCATGCTTCCTAATGATATCTCCCAGTGGTAGCATGTACAGGGTGAAAAGCAACGGTCCTAGCACTGAGCCTTGTGGTACTCCATACTGAACTTGTGATCAGTGTGACATCTCTTCATTTACTGCTACAAACTGATAACGGTCAGATAAGTATGATTTAAACCATGCCAATTGAATTCTACTAATGCCAACATAATTTTCGAGTCTATTTCAAAGAATGTTGTGGTCAATAGTATCGAATGCAGCACTAAGAACGAGTAACACTAATAGAGATATACAACCACGATCAGATGATAAGAGTAAATCATTTGTAACTCTGATAAGAGCAGTCTCAGTACTATGATACGGTCTAAATCCTGACTGGAAATCTTCAGCAATACCAATTCTTTCTAAAAAGGAGCATAATTGTGAAGACACTGCCTTTTCTAGTATTTTTGACAGAAAGGGTAGATTTGAAATTGTCCTGTAATTGACTAGTTCTGTAGGATCAAGTTGCGTTTTTTTAATAAGTGGTTTAATAATAACCAACTTAAAAGTTTTCAGTACATATCCTAGTGACAATGATGAATTAATGATATTAAGAAGAGGATCTATGACCTCTGGAAGCATCTCTTTTAGTAGCTTAGTCAGTATAGGGTCAAGCATACATGTTGTTGATTTTGATGATTTAATGAGTTTAGCCAATTCTTACTCTCCTATAGCAGTGAATGAGTGGAATTGTTCCTCAGTGACACTACAATGCACTGTCTGATGCGATACTGTAGTAGACGGCTACATGGTTATAATTTTTTTTCCTAATATTATCAGTCTTGCATGTAAAGAAGTTCATAAAGTCATTACTGCTGTGCTGTGTACAAACATCAGAAGTTGAAGCTTTATTTTTGGTTAATCTAGCCACTGTATCGAATAAATACCTAGGGTTGTGTTTGTTTTCTTCTAAGAGAGTCGAGAAATAAGCAGATCTAGCAGTTTTTACAGCCTTTCTGTATGCGATCATGCTCTCTTTCCATGAAATACGAAAAACCTCCAGTTTTGTTTTCTTCCAGCTGCGCTCCATTTTTTTGTCTCCATTTAGTCCACTAATATGGTTCATTTGAGGGAGTGAATAAAAAAAGAGTGAATTTGGACACTGACCCCTGGTTTTACAGACAAGGCTTAAACCTAGTCCCAGACTAAAATGCATGTTTGAACTGTTAAGTGAAACTTGCACTGACAAATCTTAAAACATGTCAGTGCCATTGTTTTGTCTCAAGATGCACATCAGTAATTTTTTTTTTTTCCTAATGCACATTTAGAAAATCTACTTAAATGTCCTAATTGAACTAAGGCCTAATGCTGGCTTAATATAAGCCCTGTCTGTGAAACCAGGCCTGAGTGTTCCAGAAGGGCTGCTGCTTTTGAGGTTTGTGCTTGCCGTTTAAAAAAAAAAAAAAAAAAAAAAAAAAAAAATCACAAACTAGCAGCTTCAGTAGTAATGAATAGAGTGATCTAGAACGTTGTCATGAACACTAGCTTGTATGAGCCTTAAAGGGTTAGTTCACCCAAAAATGAAAATTAGCCCATGATTATTTACTCACCCTCAAGTCATCCTAGGTGTATATGACATTCTTCTTTCAGACGAATAAAATTGCTTACGCTACATCTGACGACATTGCACAGCAGTTACTCTTGTTAGATGTAGTGTAAGCATTTTGAACTGCGGGAGGTGCTACACTTTTTCCATAAGTTGAATATGGAAGGCGACGCTAGATAATTTACTTTATAAAGTTTTAAATATGGATATTTTTCTTACACAAACACATTCAGAAGGCCTTTATTAACCCCCCGGAGCACGTTATATGACAGACATATGCACTTTTATGGACTTCAAAAACAGAGCCACAATCACGGCCATTATAAAGCTTGGATTAGCCAGGACTTTTTAAATACAACGGTGACAAACTCAGGTGGAAACAGCAAACAGAGTCCAAACATAGAAACATGACGCGCCCTCCCGGAAAGGTGTGACCTTGCACTGACAAAGGAAGGAGGAGGCTCTGGTGGAGGACAGAAACCTAGGTGAGCTGACAACTGAAGAAACCAGTGTGGTGTAGAAGGTTTTAGGTGCCAGGCGGAACCCCAGCGTACAGCCAGGAAGGAAATCCACAGCAGCTACGAAGGATGGAGGATATGGTGACGATTGATGATGACAGAGCCTATAGTGGTAGAGCCCCATGCGCAGATGGAGAGCCGATAGAAGTGGATGACTCAGAAGGCTTTAGAGGCTGCGACGGAGTTGCAGCGACGACCCCCAGAGGTGGAACCGGGGTACCGATGGGCTGTGGCGCAGGATGGGCCACATTTAACCGAGGTGGAGTCAGTCGTCTGAGAGATCCTGGTGGAGCTATAAGCCAGATGGTTCTTGGTGGAGCCAAGGGAGAGAGGAGCCAGCATGACTAGCCTAGGTGGAGCGACGGGATCAGTGGCTGGAGTCAGAACCAGGGGATCCATATGCCTCACAGAAGGCCCGGGGTGGATCCATGCCAATGAAAGGAGGCTGAGGAGGAACAGAGGAGCTGATGGGGGACAGCAGACAGCAGAATTCTAAAGAATCTAAAGATGAAGAATCAGAGTCAGGTGGGATCAGAGGGAGCAGGGAATTATCCTCTCCACAATCAAAGCAAGTCCAACAGAATCTCACTCACAGTGGCGGGAGAGTGGGCGGGGCTCCAATCCATTCCTTTGATCTCCACTAAAACTCCCACAGCGATGGACGTTGTTGTCGGCTCACACACCTGGTCAGACTCACTGTGGTGCTTCGGGACCAGACCTTCGGGGACCTCACAGGCTCCTCCATCGTGGCAGGTGGAAGCTCCACGTCTGCGGTGGGCTCTGGCATCATGTCTGGAAGGTTTTTAGAGTGATAATAGTTAGCTCCAATTCAAAATTAGCTACTTCAGGGTTCCTTCATCTAAGGTTGTTCATTAGCTGATTGTCCAAAAGTGAATGGAATAATCCATGAATGAAAGTCCCTTCCTGGTGAGGGCAGTGAAAGCTCTGCATTGTCCATTTCTCTTTTTTTTTTTTTCTTTCATGTGGTGTGGTCTGGTCTTCAGTCACAAACTGGCTGTAGTAACATGCAGGACAAAAAAGATAAAGATCCAAGACAGTAGACGAGACCAGACAAATGAGATCTGAAAATACAGGAACTTATATAAACAGATCAACCAAGATAATTAATAATGAACAGCTGAACAGAATTACGAAATCAAATCAGTAACCACGGTGACAAACTCAGGCGGGTAAAAGGGCAAACAAAGTCTAAAATTGTTGAATCAAGTCCCATTTTTGTGTGTGTTCAGGTGGCAAATCTAAGTAGCCAAGTCGTGTACCGCTCAAATTAAGGAAACCATTTTTATATATAAAAATAAATAAATAAAAAATAATTTTGCCCACATTTGTCTCCAAGAACCATTTAGGGTTAAACCCTTAGACTCCTCTAGGATATAAAAAACATTGCTTTAGATTTTCTTTAGATTATTGCATGGAAGTCATTATAAAACACTTTATAAAACAAACCCTTTTCCAGGGTTATGATCCGAATCTGCCATCCTCTTTTCAACATTAGATGGAGCTATAACTCTATTCTAACAGTTGAAATCTGAGGCAATATGTGCCTTTTCTGTGGTTTTATGAGCGGAACTAACCAAAATGGCAACCTTTCTTTTAAACCCTTGTGTCACATAACATCCTTCTGTTTTTTTTTTTTCAGACTAGATGGATTTAGACAATATGAATAATAAAGGCTCAGTAGATAAAAATTGGGCAAGAGAAGTTTAATAACCCTTTCGGGCTTTACACCCTGATGATCGGATATGCAGGTGGACTTCAGGGAAATAAACAGTTGGATTTGACTTGAAATTGGGCACATTTAAAGTATAGGCCTACAATAAAACTTATTATAGAGAATGATTATTCTTAACAATTTTTTCACAAGTTATTTTTTATAAACACACACACACACACACACACACCACTTGTGTGCCACTTAGAAATGACATGCAGAGACATGAGACACATATTGGCAGTGACACTGGTGATAATGGATGAACACACAGAAGCACACATTATCATTGTTGTATATGATCCCACCTCCTATTTCTGCATGGCTGCCAGGCCCGAGGCTGATGCCAGGCGCTGATAGCTGGCAGACTGTCAGTAATTTGTGTTAATTGTGGGAAGTTTCCATTGCTGGCAACCAGTCAGCTGGCACCACTACAGCCTGGTTACCGTGTGCCCCAGAAGCTCATTCATGCTTTCTGCCCATATTCTTTCACTGCTGATCAATGGTCAGTGTCTGTCACTACAATATCTTGCTCTTACATTGTTAGGGTATTAAAAGCAGTCTCAGATCAACATGCTGCTCATTTGAAAATCATCTGGATCCATCTGTGCAGGCCTGTAATATATTTTTAACTTTTAACACAATCAAAAACTAATAGGGTGAATTCAGGTTGATTGGGACACTTTTAGCCATTGGGATGACTTATTATTTTATTAATTGTACTGTATTTCAGATGCTATGCTCATGAGAAAATTACACACACTAGGTAATATAGGTGAGACTATTAAACAAGAAAAAGATGAATGAAATTTCAAAGGAAAATATTAGTCAAAGTTACATTAATGAAATATAAGCTCATTAATTTATCTTACAATCGATTCATCTTTACCGGTAGGTATTTATCATTTTTTAACTAACCACAATTAAGTAATTACACTAATTAAGCTAATTAAGACCAATAATGAAGAGCTGGACAGTCACTCTATGGACATCTCTCTCTCTCTCTCTCTCTCTCTCTCTCTCTCTCTCTCTCTCTCTCTCTCTCTCTCTCTCTCTCTCTCTCGCTCTCTCTCTCCAGACTAACCACACTGCATAATTATCATAGATGTCCTGGCAAAAAAAAAAAAAAATTAAAAAAATTTCCTCTGGAACAAAAGAAGTAGATTGCAAATGGTATTTTATCAAAAGATATCAGAGAAGAGACAATCGCACAAATGACGGACGCCGCAAACAATAAGCAGAGAATTCTCATAAATGATTTCTAGGAAAAGTGTTGTAATTATTGAAGTTGTATTGTGGCACGTGAAATTGTTAATTATGTCAACAATGTTGCCATAAAATTGTTATCTTGGCAAAAGATTTGCGCTTGCTTCTTAACCATTCAGTGTTTTCCTTTTTTCGCCCGTTTTTCAATGAATTAATTAGGCGATCACTGTAATTACTGTTTATATTGTTGTTAATGAGCCCAAAGGCAAGCGAGCAGTACTCATCCAAATTACACTCACTAGGCACAGAGCCAAGGAGGAGTCCAAAAGAGAGCAGGGGGAGAATAACATGCTAAATACTCCCCATATCTGCCTAATCATCAGTCGGCTTTTAAACGTACGCAAACTGCTAACTCATGAGCAAATGCACATTATTTAACATTTATCTGAAAAGATGCTATGGAGACTGAAAGGCCAAAATATTTGAGTTATTTTAGATTTGGGAAATATAGGTGCACAGTGGTGTTTTCATTGTATAGCATTATACAATTATCATTTTATGAATTAATTGTGTGGGAATAAAACATTTAGCTTTTTTTAAACATTTGAATATCAAAAAAGGAAAGAAAAAATGGGTTACACTTTCTTTTAAGGTGTCATTGTTACAGTGTAATTATATATTTAAGTACTGAATACTGAATAATTACTGAATATTAATTAACAATATGTAATTAGTTAGGTAGGATTAGGGGTTGATTTAAGGTTAGTTGCATGTAATTATGCATCATTTACTATGGTAAGTACATGTAACATATATAACAAGGACAGTGTAATATAAAGTGTTACCAAAAATTAAAAGAAAATGAGTGGGTTCAAATGTCTGAGACCACATTACATTTTTTTTTTTTTACTTTATATATATAAAGTGGGATCATACATTTTAATTTAATTTAATAGTGCCCTAAATAATATTTTATCACATAAAGGAAACTTGCATACATTCCTTTGAAATGAGCCTCATTGGTTCTTATTATTATTGTGTCGCTCCCTTGATGATCATTATTTGTAATAATTGTGAAGGTGAGTAGTGAAACTACACTACAAAAATCCTCCAGGTCCTGCACATTCTCCGATTTTCCAGCATCTTTTGCAAATTTGAGCTCATTATAACTGTGGCTGATGTTCCAGTTACTCACTATAGGAACATTAAGGGACCCAATAAAGGTACAAACATTCCTTGGTGCGACAAAAGTCTATATTAAGAAACAAGGAGATGAACAGGATGATCGGTATAAATGACTTTGTATTATATGTAAACATGTAGCTTCTGAAGGCTAGCACTAATAATAATAGTAATACATGCTTTATTCCTTATACTTTTATAAATCCTGCATTGTCGAAAGTCATCAATCAAATAAGCACATTTCTGACGAGCATGTGAAATTCTCATGTCATTTTTAATTTCATATCATTTTGTATATAAATTCATTCATTTATGAAATTATTAAATATAATATACAATTATAGTCTCTGGATTTTGGACCCCATGCATTTTTAAGTTGAACTTAACTACGTTAGCCAAATTTACCTGAATTCAATCTGTGCTCATTTAATGAAAACTATATATAGGAATATAAATGTTCCTGAATGCATATTTCAGTAGCTATTGGAGTCTGCGCTCTTTGTTCTCGGTGTATAGGTGTTCTGCTCCATTTATTGCAGCGGTAATGAATTTATTCTTTGTGCTACTCTCTGTGCAACACTCTGTGATTGCTGCAGCTCTACATCTATTGTACTTCCTGTGTCGGAATGGCTTTTTCCCCCCACAGGAGGCTGCCCTTACTGCTCATACTTCCTGGCTTCCTTTCATTCATCTATTAGTCCTCTCTTTTAAAGGTCAGGGGTGCCTTTTATGCTATTGAGTATCGGACAGGAGAGAGACTGTCAGGCTTGGTATTATTGCTCCAAATAACACCAGCATGACCAAAGGCTGATAGAAGCATTAGAAGCACTGCAACACATAAGAAATACAGACACAAGTGCGTACGCATACACACACACATACACACGCACAAATGATCTCCAGTCTCCCTGGCAACCATTTAGCTCTTTCTGGTCAGGTGAAACAGAGAACTGACCTCCCACACAAGAGACAATGGAAGCATTTAAGATTTTTGCTGATGGATTTGAACCTTGAAGAGATCAGGGGCACAAAAGTGCTCTACAATGTGATACTGCAGAAGATGAGATGAGATTCTAAAGGATGGGAAAAGAGACGTAAACTGAGGATGAGGGAACTATAAGGCTGATTTAGAATTTTATTGAAACAGTTGAGGAAAGTACCGTGGCAAAAATGTCTTTTGACAGATCTAGTTACCTATTTGATCAAGGATGGGCCATGTATTCATGTGTTCAGACACACACACATTCACAATGTCGTTCACACACACACCCTCACACACTCCTATTCACACACACAGCAAGCTACATGCGAGCTGTCAGCTCTTTAATTAACAGTCATTTCCTGTACCTTCTCTCCATGTGGCACTTTGACCCAATCAGTGTTGCAGAGGGAACATTGCAAGTACAAGAGGAGGAAAATGTGTGCAAACGAAAAGAAAAAAAAAAAAGGCTTTAATAAAAATGCACATGCCAGGAAGGAGGTATGAAGAGAAAGCAATGCACGCTAATGTAGATGTTCTATTTCGTTCAAATGAAAAATTGAATTTAATTATTTTAATCTGAAATATTAATAACTACCTCACGTTCGCTCGCAGACATTTATCTAAATAGAGCGTCTAATTAATGTGTCTGGCGCCCTTATTATTCTTCGAGGGGTTTTGGAGCAGAGAAGAGAGGCATGGAAGGTCATTTTTAACCGGGGCTCATGGGAAATAAAGATGAGCCAACAGAAAGGGGTCACCGTGGTGGTGGGCATCTCTGCTAACCTGTTGAAAACGAACAGTTTACAGCTACATAATTCCATGAATCTTGAACACATTTGAATGGCTATTGTTAGACGCCCCACAAAGCAAATTCTCCTTTTTTTCCACTGATTGCACAGCACTGGATTTGTGTGTGTGGGCGAAGACACGTTATGTTTTGTCTTAAGATATGTTTTGACATTTGCCATTCTGTTACAGAGATCTGATTATGTTAAAAGAGTAATAATATAGTAAAATAATTATAGCAGAATTTCATTCTATGTGTCATTTTTTTAAATTATCGAAAGAGAAAATAATTCAAGTGCTTAATGAATATCAACAAGGAACTAATAAAAATAATAAAATATATGTCTAGATAATAGAAATATTACACTAATAAACATCAGAATTAGGGTCAATGGTAAAGTCTCCATGATGATGTGGCTATGATGAAGTTTCATATGGTTTAAATATATATATATATATAACATTTTAAGAAAAGTTTCAATTTAATGGCTCTAAAAACAGGGCACAGGGTGCAGTATAATCATCATGCAAAATGTACCATTTTCTTTCAAGTTTAAATACATGTATATATATATATATATTTTTTTTTAAAGAAAATGCAAATATATTTTTCAAGATAACATTAAAATCAAATATTATGAATTATTCATTCATGAGTAGCATCTACATGTTGGTCACACCACATTTTCAAATATTAATAAGCATTGAATTAATGATAAATATTAAATATGTGCTTTATAAGTGCTAATAAACAGTCAATATCCTAATAATGTGCATGCTATTAAACAATGAGTTAATAGTGAGAACTGGACCCTAAACTAAAGTGTTACCTTATTTATTATACAAATATCTATATTAATGCCTTATTCTGCATGGCCTTATTTTACATCCCTTAATCCACAATACCTAAACTTAACAACTTACTAACTATTAATAAGCAGTAATTGGGTGTTTATTGAAGCAAAAGTCACAGTTAATAGCTAGTTAATAGTGGGAATAAAAAAATAAAAAAATGATTCTTTTAATGGGGCTCTTTTGATATCAAGACAGTTGTATCGCCTGAAATGTTTTACTTCATGCCACCCACAAATATCCAAATGAATTGTGATTTAGACATAAAAGTTACGAGCAGTAACAGTTACGAGCTCTGACGTCACATAGCCCGCGAAACAACAATGACAGGCATTGGTGTTCATAATGTTGAAAAACACATGAATTTTTTTATATTAATATACATAATATATGTGTGTGTGTTGTGTATAATTATTATGAATATATAAACACACATGCATGTATATATTTAA
The DNA here is from genome assembly GCA_018749465.1 of Paracanthobrama guichenoti. NCBI lineage: Eukaryota > Metazoa > Chordata > Actinopteri > Cypriniformes > Gobionidae > Paracanthobrama > Paracanthobrama guichenoti. The sequence goes on along the minus strand of CM031958.1, from coordinate 15,306,406 downwards.
GATTTTTTTATTATTAAAAAAGTATATTTATATATAAGATAAATTATATAAACAGTATATACATGCAAATATTTCTTAAATATATACATGCATGTGTGTGTATTTATATATATATACATAATAATTATACACAGTACACACACATATATTATGTAAACACAAACTTTTATTTTGGATGCGATTAATCACGATTAATTTTTCCCCAGCATTAGTATATATATATATATATATATATATATATATATATATATATATATAGTGAATATTTATTTATTTTTTTCAGGGAAGAACAAAGAAATTTCACTATCGGTCTGAACTCTGTGTAACCATGACTGCATGAAGGCTGAAATAACGAGGCCTTCAATTAGCAGTGGCCAATCAATGTGGTAATTGCAGTGAGAGGCTGGTGTAGAGTGAGGGATTGCTGCTAGCTGCAGTCCCGTATCGATTTACTTAAAGCAATTAGACGCCTTCCCTCCACCATGGAGCTTGAGTCCCTCACCATCTGCTCCAAACACACAGCGCAAAAAGCTCAGTAAATATGCTACAGGAAATAAGGATATGAGGATCAGTGATTTTTTTTTTCTTTTCATTTTCTCTGCAACACAGTTATGCGAATAAAGATGAATGCAAATATTACACAGAGGACGTAATACACAAAGAGAGAGAGAGAAAGGAATACATGGATGAGACTATGCTCAGACTGCAGGCAAATCAGATCTTTTCAGGTAGACTGTCCGCACTATTAATTGCAAGTGTTCAAATAAGGTTTGTGTGTCCAGACATAACCAGCCTATCTACATGGGATGCTTTGGTAACGACAGGCATACTAATGTATGTGACATGGCTTTCAAAAGTCGAGTTGCGATGCAGAACTCCTAGCCCGGCTACGCCCTCCTACGTATTTCTGCTCAATTTTTATTTTCCTTCAGTACTCCGTCTGGGATTGCGGTATATTCTCTGGTTTTCTCCGGTCAAATTTTAACCGGTCCAATCAGCGAACAGAGGGAGCGGCTGAGAACGATGACGTTGATGTTGTGCGCTAGTTTGAGATGACATACATCACAACCAAACGTTAGCGATTGGTTATGGCAGATCCAGAGTGGCTCTGGGCAGATCCAATAGTTTTAAACTTCAAGGAAGTTAACGCTGGTCAATGGAGAATGGCCAGACTCTCTACAAATGAAATGTACGAGAGTCTGATAGGACCAGACTACAGAACTCCTCTGTTGCACAAGAAAAACTCATCGATAAATGCCTTCGAGTTTTGCCTGCATGGAAGCCTCCAACCCAAAGTGCCAGCAGGCAAATGAGCAGGCAAGTGCTGTTCTCCTCTCCGCTTGAATCCATGGTCATGCCAAATCTTTGGATATACGGTTTGAATAGCATATGAATCCTTTCGGCATATCCATCACCGGTTTTGACATTATCGTCAGTGTTGGGGAATCACTAGTTACATGTAACGGAGTTACATAATTTAATTACAAAATAAATGTAACTGTAATCACTTACAGTTACTGAGAAAAAAATTTGTAATTAAATTACAGTTACTTATAAAAATGTTAACGATTACAAAGGGGGTTACTTCTGAATATTTTCTGTGAAAAGCCACCATGAATGAAACTGAGAAACTGAGTTATTTAATGTGAATTTTACATAAAATGTTGCTATTTTAAATAAACCTATATATAAATATCATTAGGCTATACTAATTTCGACAAAGACATTTTAAAATGGCCATATATCCCCTTTAAACTGCACAACTGTAGATTAAAAACATCAGGCTATTAAAAGGTGATATTACATGTGTTTAAAAAACTGACATGCTTTTTTTTACAAAATCCCACTGTCTGGGGCCTCTGGAGAACCAAGAACAGCTGACTGCATAAAGTTTAAGGTAAAAATAACTGGAATGAATTAGCGAACATTAGTATTTTACTACTATGCAATTAGATAAACTGTTCATTCATTACATCACTTTACCTTTGTCTTTATCCCTTCCCTTTAACCCTATCTTCCCTGCATCAGAGGGCTTCGTCTTTTTTGATACTGTGTCATGTGAATTCGGCCATCTGCCATAAATAATCAGGCAACTTTCCTGTAGCTCAAACAATAAGAGTGTGGTGCTAGCAACGCCAAGGTCGTGGGTCCGATTCCCAGGGAAAGCAAGAACTGACAAAATGTAAAAATGTGTACCTTGAATGCAATGTAAGCTGCTTTGGATAAAAGTGTCTGCCAAATGCATAAATGTAAACTTTCACTGTGTCTGGCGCATGCAGCCAAACACCCTAAAAAACTAAAGCAAATCTGTCTACATTGGATGCGGCCAGAGGCGACGCGACGCGACACAGCAAATTCCCAACGTTAAACTGATCACGTGTTATTTTTTTGTTGCACTTCAACCACTCGCTGGGCGGGGGAAGATTAATGAGGCCGACCGGGAAGAGTCGGGGGACTTATGCCGCGTTCCAGGCAACCCATAACCCGTGTTTTTCCAACCTTCTACCCGTGAAAGTGCCCTGGAACGGCAGTCAAACCCGTGACTTCCTGCCCATGAACTCGTACTAGATCGATGTGCTCCCAGTTACGAGCTCTGACGTCACATAGCCCGCGAAACAACAATGACAGCCCTATACGGATGCAGTGTTTATGGAAGTCGTACACGGTATTTTACAAATAACATAAAATAAAAAGTATAACAGATTCTCTTGCCTTATGCGACCTTTTTTCTCCTCAGTTTCCCTCAAATAAGCAAGGAGCCTAAGCACCTTTGGCGATAGAAATGATTGTAAATGAGCATAAGCCCGTATGGTCCGCCATGCTTTGTTTACAGCTACCGCAATTCCTTGTGCTCAGGCAGTTTGGCGTGACTTTACGTGGAATACTACAAAGTCGTGAGTTGTGATTTGAAGTCTTACGGGCTCAGAAACCTGCCTGGAACACAGCGTCAGGCTACAACCTGTAGCCATGGCAAGTGATAAAAAAGTGTTCTAGTGGTGGAAATTAGAAAAGTAATCAAATGTAATCAGTTACATTACTTTAATAAAGTAATTGAAATAGTTACACTACTTATTATCCTACATTTTAAATATGGTAACTTGTAATCTGTAATATTACATTTCCAAAGTATGAATGTATGAATTTCTTTCTTTTACTGAACACAAAAGATGTTATTTTGAAAAACATAGGGAACCAAACACTCATTGACTTCCATAGAAATACTATCAACCCATCAACAGACACTGGTTACAGACATTCTTTAAAATATCTTCTTTTGTATTCGGAAGAAAGAAATTCAAACAGGGTTGGAACAATTAGAGCGTGAGCAAATGATGACAGAATTTTTGGGTGAACTATCCCTTTAAGAGTCGCGTTAAGAGTGATGCAAAAGACCATTTAAAGTCCGATTTCAGCCAGAGCGTCCAGACTGAGATACATCTAATTGGAATTGCATTTCAAATCACCTCTAAATGTGGTTCAAATCAGACAAAATATATCAATTAAAATAAATAAATAAATCAGATTTCATGTGTTTTTTCCTGTCTAGACTTTCAGAAACCCATCTAGATCAAATCTGGATATGCAAGAATCAGATTTTTGCTGGCAGTCTGAACATAGCCAAAGAAATCATAAGAAAACAGTACACACTGTTGAAACATAATATTTCTATTATCTTATATATGTTTGTTATCCATCATGCAGGAAATTAGGAGAGAAGGGTGTGCTGAAGATGCCAAACAACATCCCACCTCTTTCTATAGTGGTCACTGTTATAACCATGATTACATCTATTTACACTTTATCTGTAATGGTGATAATGGAGAAATGTAATATACAGTAGAGTCTGTACAACTCCCTTCACTTTCCATTACTGCCGCCATACAGGACTACACAAACCACTGCTGAGTGCACAATAGATGCTAGCTAATATTGATTTTGAAAGCTTTTTCTCTATCCGAGATGTCTTTTCAGTTCGCCCACAGCTAATCTTCAGGTTTCTTCTAATGCATTTGCCTGCAGTTATAAAAGAACCACTTGAGTGGCCTGCAATGACAATCCAGCGGTCACTCGGCACAGTCGCAACCGCTATTCTGTGCTTTTGACTGGGAGACGCTAAATGGTGCTCTAATTGTGATGACCTTCATTGCAAAGGGAACTCCATAATTGGAAAAAAGCCCTGGGAGTGTGTCCATCTTCAGAAGAGTCTGGAAGGCAACAGAGAACGAGAGAGATACAGAGATAAAGAGACAATAAGGGACAAATAAAAGAGGGTAGAATAGATTATCAAGCAGATTCACTGATGCATTGTGAACAGAGCAAGATTTTATAAGAAGACGTGTCACTGAATAGATAGCATGGGAAATGAAAGATGCATTCTGGGCCCCGCGTCTGCCAGTTTCCCAGAGTTCACTTCACCCCACGGCTGATTATGTCAACGCATGTCAAGATTTGGCAGTGCTCATTTGGATGGCAGTTGTCACTAAGACGGATGTCCATTAGCAAGACCACCACTCCGCTAGACTGAACAAACACAGACGCAGCTCCGCTTGAGCTCTGCAATTGTCAGTCTTTTTCATGTGCTCAGAATTCTAGAACTCTAGAGAAGATGGTTCTAGATCCTCGGCAATATAAGTCAGATAATGTATTTTGCAAGTATAAGGGGTAATGTCTTCTGGTAATCTCAAAATAAACCTGATAAATATAAAAATCCGTGGGCATATTGATTTGAGCTCAAATTATTTCATAATTTTACCTGTATATTATCTTACTAAGCTTCCACAAAAAAAAAAAAAAATAATATAATATATTATATTGTACAAAACAATTGGCCTAGCAACACAACACTATTAACAAAAGTAATATTAATAATCTCTTATGCTCACTAAGGCTGCATTTATTTGATCAAACACACAGTAAAAACAACAATATTGTGAAATATAAATGTAAAATGTAATTTATTATTGTGTCAAAGCAGAATTTTCAGCAGCCATTATTCCAGTCTTCAGTAGTGTTGTGATGTAATTGGATTACTTTTCCAAGTAACTAGTAATGCATTACTTTTAAATTTACAACAGAATCTTTGCAAATAATGCAAATTAATTTGTTTTCCTATGTATTGACTGATACATAAGTGCAGAAGTGTCATGTGCGCTGTGTAAATATGATGCTTATTGTAGTTCTAGACTAAATCTGAGCAGGCATTTAGATTCAGTATTCCTCAAAATAAATAAGCAGTGAAATGCAAACTCAGATTACACAAACCTGCAATAATTACATATGTTAAATAACAGACAAAGCTTAAGCTAGTCCCAGACTAAAATGCATGTTTGAGCTGTTTTCAGAAACTTGTACTGACATATACACATAAAATATGTCTGTGCTGTTGTTTTGTCTCAAGATGCACACCAGTAATGTTTTTTTTTTTTTTTTTTTTTTTAGGGCGCCTTTATAAAAGCTACTTTAATGCCCTAATTGAACTAAGGCCTAACCGTGGCTTAGTATAAGCCCTGTCTGTGAAACCAGGCCTTTATGTATTTAATCTCACTTTATTAACCAATGTCTTTGCTGCTGACCTTCGAAAATCCAATTCAACCGTACCAATAAGCAAAAATGACTGAATTAAGAGTGTTGAACTCTCTTCTCCTGTCCTATTCTTCTGCAGTCCAGAATGGCAGCACAGCTGAAAGGTTTGTTTGAGCTGTGCCCTCTAATATACAGGTATTTCATTCAGACTGCGGCTTATTCATTTTACTTTTGGTGTGAAAGAGCCGTTCTATAAAAACTTTTTTATTATTTATTAAAAACAAACAAACCAGCAAGCAAGCAAGCTCAGCCCCGGTGTGAAAAAGTAATGAAAAAGTAATATAAAAGCGATTAGTTACTTTTTTAGGGAGTAACGCGATATTGTAACATTACTTTTAAAAGTAACTTTTCCCAATGTCATATGATATTTCAGAAATCAGTGTAATATGCTGATTCGGTGCTCATGTAATCTCTCTCATTATTATCAATGTTAAAAACATGCTTAATATTTTTTGAAACCATCTTTTTACAGGATTCTTTGATGAAAGTTCAAAAGAACAGCATTGTGGGCAGTTGTGGCCTAATGGTTAGAGAGTTGGCCTTGTAACCCAAAGGTTGTGGGTTCAAGTCTCAGGTCTGGCAGTATTTGTCAGTAGGGAATAACCAGCACCCTCAATATCATGACTGAGGTGAGACCCTTGAGCAAGGCACCAAACCCCCAACTGCTCCCTGGGTGCTGCAGCAATATGACTGCCCGCTGCTCTGGGTGTGTGTGCACTTGGCTGGGTTAAATGCAGAGCACAAATTCCAAGTATGGGTCACCATACTTGGGCCTCACTTCACTTATTTAAAAAAAAAAAAAAAAAAAAAAAGACTTTGAAAAGTCTTTGATATCACTTTGATCAATTTATCCTTGCTGAATAAAAGTATCTGACTACTGAATTCTGTGATTGTCCAATCAGAATCATGTATTCCAGAGAACTTTGTAAGAAGTTGAACAATTTTAAACTGGACATCATTGCAAACAGTCATGATTATACTGACAATCCAGCATGAGCTCTTGTACATTATTGTTTTATTATTTATTTATTTTTAATCTGATATTCTGCTAACTCCAAACCTCTCTTTTCATTTTTCATTTGGAGCAGATATTTTTGAGTTATTCAATCAAGCATAAGGCGAATTTATCATCTTAGGCAGTCTCTTTTCTCGTCATCAGTACTGTAATTAATTAACACCATCTGAGCCACGTTCATCACAAAGAGACAGTCTTTACCTCAAATCACCTCAAGCTTGTCATGTCGTCTGATGGTGGTCTGTTTCAGTTTGCTTTAAAAAATATCCCCCGCAAAAATGCCTCGCAAGGCAGTCTCTTTATCCTTTAATGGTTTGAATAAAGCAAGTTTATTAATCTGCAGAGAAAGTGAGGGGCGGAAAAAAAAGACGAAAGAAAGTGGAACGAAAGCACTTTTGGCTTTCATTTTATTTGGTGCAAAGTAAGACGGAGAGAGAGGGAGGAAAAAGAGAAAATCAATTACTGGGCACACCTGAATATTATTTCCTGTCCTATCCTTCTCCGCTACCTCCTATTCCAGAAAAAAAAAAAAAAAAAAAAAAAAAAAAAAAAATAGGGAAAAAACTAAATTACTCAGCAAACTTATCGCTTGCCGTAGCAGGGCCGGTATTAAAGAAAACAATCAAGGCTGGTGGGATTAATCTCTGACAGCAGCCTTATCTTTAACTTGCACCTTTGTTATTTTCTGATGAGCTGCTTCTTTCTGTGCTGCCACATTGTGCCATACCTCAGTGCTCCCTTTCATTGGTTCCCCAGGCTGTGGCGGAGGACCCTTTCAGTTTATTAAAAAACCTTTATTTGTGAAGAACAAAGAGGAGACGAAGGCAAACAATAAGGTCAGGCAATCTCTTTTCTGCCAGCTCCCTCTCCTCTCACCTGATATTTGGAGCATTATCAGAGTGTGTGTATGTGTGTGTGTGAGGTTGCGCGGAGAAGGAGGCAGTGACAGCAAACATTCTCCAAAGGGTGATTGACACATATCAACCTCTAGCGAATAACCTTTTCCCTGCTCTTCATATCATAAAGGGCACCACCGTCTCCTCTTGCCACTGCGAGGACATGTCAATGTGAAAGTGCGGATGTGCCACACACACACACACACACACACACACACACACACACACACACACACACACACACACACACACACACACACACACACACACACAAAAATGCAGAAATGATAGCTAAATAGACACAGCAGTTAACGCACTTGCAGTCGTATTCCATGAACACACACCGGTTTTATTAACATTCAAGAACACCAAGAAAGTGGGAAAATGAGCCCCAATGGCTGCATCCGAAAGTGCATAGGGGCGAGCGGGGCACAACTTAACGCGGGGTTAGTTGTAACACAAATGGTTAAAAACTTTCCACACATGCCAGAATGATGAAACTTAGTGTATATACTAGTTGCCATATCAACAATATATAGAGAAAAAATTGCGCCAAAATTTAAAAAATCTTTAGACGCTATCACTGAACATTTAACCATAACAAAAGTAAATTTCTTACTTATTTCAAATTAGACAAATCTGATATTGTTTTAATCTTATATCTGTTATTTAACAGTTGAGCTAGTTCTTTAATGCTGATCTAACAGCAGAAGACACGAGTCGGGTTTAAATCTTGCTCAGGTGGGGCATGTTGTCACACTGCGTTACAATGAGCCCCTATTAGAACAACGCTATTATATTCTATACTTTTATGAATTCTTTTGAGAAACCATGAGAAAGAGGTGAATAAAGACTGAGAGTCAATGTTCAGAAATTATTCATTATTATTATGTTCTGAACTATGCTGTTTTGCTGTGTGTATATACATATATATCAGCTGATAATGACAGCATGGTGAATGTAGTACTATAACTATAACATAATTTTTTTTTTTTTTTTTTTTGAAAAAAACATTATGGCCAAGTCCTAATATTGTGTTGGTCCCCCTTTTGCTGCCAAAACAGCCCTGACCTGTCAAGGAATGGACTCCACTAGACCCCTGAAGGTGTGCTGTGGTATCTGGCACCAAGATGTTAGCAGCAGATCCTTTAAGTTGCTAGCTGGGGCCTCCATGGATCGGACTTGTTTGTTCAGCACATCCCACAGATGCTCGATTGGATTAAGATCTGGGGTATTTGAAGGCCAAGTCAAAACCATTCCTGAACCATTCTTGAGCGCATTATCCTGCTGAAAGAGCCACAGCCACCAGGGAATACCGTTTCCATGAATGGGTGTACATGGTCTGCAACAACGCTAGATGGTATATGTCAAAGTAACATCCAACATTCTTGGCAGGACCCAAAGGTTTCCCAGCAGAACATTGCCCAAAGCATCACACTGCCTCCGCCGGCTGGCGTTCTTCCCATAGTGCATCCACGTGCCATGTGTTCCCCAGGTAAGCAATGCACACGCAACTGGCCATCCACGTGATGTAAAAGAAAACGTGATTCATCAGACCAGGCCACCTTCTTCCATTGCTCTGTGGTCCAGTTCTGATGCTCACGTGCCCACTGCTGTGGACAGGGGTCATCCTGACTGGTCTGCGGCTATGTGTATTCTGACACCTTTCTATCAGAACCAGTATTAACTTCTTGAGCAATATGAGCTACAGTAGCTCGTCTGTTTGGGCCAGCCTCAATGTGCATCAATGCATTTCGACAATAACTTTATTTTGACAAATACCTTTTATTTTTTAATTATGTTTCAAGTGACGGGGTGAGTGGAGGATAACTGTATTATTTCAGTTGAATGAAAATTCAGATAATGAGACTGTTAACTTCAAGTGCAACTCAGCTGGATTCACCAAATTTAAAGTGAATTAGTGATTTCTTTTGTTTCCTATTTCACAACGTAACCATCTAATTTTAATTTTTAATTTTTAATTTTTTTGGAAGTTCAAGTGTAAGCATTCAAATTACACTTAGCCCAAAAATCTGAAGGGGTATGTGGTTGCTCTGTCTGAATAACGCTTTTGATTCTGTGAGACTTTGAAGGTGAGATGCTGTTATTATGTAAGGAATGTTCTGGGATCACTGTAAAGGTTTATTAGGTAACACTTTAGTTTAGGGTCCAGTTCTCACTATTAACTAGTTGTTTATTAGCATGCACATTATTAGGATATTGGCTGTTTATTAGAACTTATAAAGCACATATTAATGCCTTATTCTGCATGGCCTTATTCTACATCCCTTAATCCTACCCAATACCTAAACTACCTTACTAACTATTAATAAGCAGTAATTGGGAGTTTATTGAGGCAAAATTTGTAGTTAATAGTTAGTTAATAGTGAGAACTGGACCTTAATCTAAAGTGTGACCGTTTATTAAATTTCACGGTCAAAAAAGGTCCATTGTCAATAGAGTAGAGTAGATGTATGAAGGTCAACTTACACAGAAATCACTTTCAAACCAAGCAGCTTTCTGTTGGTCAATGCGGCAAGTTCAGTATGGCATAACCAGCTTAAGGCCCCAACATACTTCAAGTGAAATCGAAGAACAAACTGGTGTGTTGTCATTTCAAACAAATTTAAGTTCAGAAGTTCGGTTCAGGAATTTGAAAGAGCTTGCCAAAGTGAACTTTCCAGAAAAGTTTGTTCCGGCTGGTAAAAACTTCAAACTACCATTTGTCTGTGGTGATTACTGTACGTAATAGGTAAGTGTACTCTGGAACTAGATGCTTTCTTATAAGCTGTTTCCTCAACACTGTTGTTTTTGTTATGTTTACTTTGTTATTGAGAGGAACACACAAAGCACATATTTACATTTTCATATAAACGGCATGTCGACATCAGGATGTTCACTAACGGTATACCCCTGGTCAGGTATTTCAAACTTCTTTTTACTCCAAGTGATAAACAAAAAAAGCTCTTTGTTGTGAGTATATTAGGACAGTCAAGTATATCAAGTGAATTCTGACCTTTTCACGCCAGACTCCAGATCACGCAGATTCCTATTGAAATGACTGGATTTGCCCTTGAAATTAACCCTGACTTTTGCTCTTTTTCTTAAAGAAAAGGAGGGAAAAGTCACAATTATTTTTGTAGTAATCAACATTATACCCCAAATGCTTGTGATTGACCTTAACTTGTATTGAATCCAGAACATTCCTTTAATATCTAGCAGAAGAACTGTTGTTGGTTTGCTGACCTTATGAACATGTTACTCCATATCTTTAGGGAACAGTGCTGTCACAGAGTTCTGCGAAGAAGACCTTACACATTTGGACTGCATTATGTCCAGCCACACTCCCGACCATCATCCCTCCCTCTCTGCGAAATCAAAGCCAGCATCTGCAGTGACAAGTGTTCCTGTTCACCTCTTTCCTCTTATCTTTCGTTTTCCAGCGAGCTCTTTCTCTCTCTCTCCAGGCTTCTAATCTCCCACCCTCCTCCTTCCCTTCTGTATTCATCAGACTTGGCCTGTCCACCCGATGGCTCTTTTTATCTGACTGAAGAAGGAAGAGCAGATACACAAATAAAATGGGGAAGGTAGAATCTGATGAATGCAGCTCCCTGCAGTGGCCCGCTCTGAGTGTGCCGTCTTCTTCTGGCCCGTAATGGAGGTCCCTGTTGGCAAAGAGATTTGTCCTTTATTATTCATTGCGCTCTGAGGCCATTTCTTCCTCAGAGGGCGTAGATGGAGGAGACAAAGCTAACAGCTCCTGCACTGGGAACATTGCGGTGACTGTGTATTGTTTGATGTTGTTATTGAAGCATGTAGACGGTGCAAACACTTGACACAGTTGTTAAACACGGAGTGCCTAAACGTCTTCTAACTCAACATCAAACGGTATGCTAATGTTGTGTTGCATTAGTGTCGCGCAGCGGAGTAAGAGCGGAAGAGGGTGGTGAGACGCGCAAATAAACACAAATACACACAAACAATCTGAGGCTCTGTACACTCTGGTGGAGTGGAGCTCTGAGAAGTGTTTATAACAATGATAATAGCACATACTCAGACTAACTAACCAATGCATGCAGGAGTGCTCTCTCATTCTGGGCTAAAGAGTTTCAGATCACTTGATGGGAAGTGGTCCTTAGGAAATGAATTCACCAATCAGGCAAGCACATAAACACATCTCTGTTATGCATACAGACAGACACAATGCTACAGCTGGACATCATGCAGATCAAATTCAAAGCAATGATGCATTGTGTCAGTAAGGATAGAATGAGGTGAGATGCCAAGTTTGATGTCTTTGTTGTGGCTGCTGTCATTTTGTACAGACCTCAAAGTCACAATATTGTGAAATGCATTACTGAAAAAGAAAAAATGTAGGTTGATGACTCAGTTCTTTTCATTGGTTATTGATTGGATGGAGGGAGATCTAAGTGTGAGTTTGCAGCCATTTGAATAAAAGGGACTCAAGTGGACTAGGGCTTTCACAATATGAGATTTTTCGTACCACATGGCCAAAAGAATTCACTGTAATGATGTATCATGATATCTATAGAAACCTTGAAAAAAACAAAAACAATGTTATCAGTCAAATTCATCTTTACTTTGTTTATCAATTTTAGCCAATTAATCACACCATTGCATACAACAATTACAACAATTGAGACTCTGGCTTTGACATTGCCCAAAAAATAACCAGGAGAGAAAAATACTCTCAAGTTCAACAGTAGGGTTAATTCAGGGTAATTGGGACACTTTTTGCTGATGAAATGATGTAAAAAGTATTATAAACATTATTAAAAATAAGCTTTAACAACACAACTAATAGCTACCTTAAACTGTTAACTTGCATCCCCATTTAAATCCAAGAAATGGCATAGGCTACCCAAATTAAAATACATATAGTTCATGAAGCCTTTGGAGAGAAAAGAACATTTGGCAGCTTGTTTTCATATCGTCCGAATTAATTAGATCAATGATAAAATTCTGAGATTTACGGAACATTTTTATGCAGGCTATGGGATTTCATTTAGAGGAGACTAAAATGCCAAGCATATAACAATAAGCATATAGCAATAACAGCATATTTTAAATATTCAAAGTCACATTATGTCATCATTCGAGTGATTGAAATAACTTCCTTATGTGAAATGATGTGGCTTCTTATCACAGAATGAGGCCAAAATTATATTTTTATAGTATTCTATATAGTGATAAAGGCTATGTCGATTAGCATTGCATTATAAATATACATTATCCTTATGAAAATCTATCCTTATGAGTCTCACTTGTAGACTGTCTGCACGTGAGCGCCCTCCAGTGTTGAGGATGAATGAAACAATTTACATGTGAGAGTTTAGCGTTCTGTAATGCACATCGCTCTTTTTTGGATAAAAATACAACAAAAATATTCCTCTCTGAGTTCTTATCCAAATAAGCACAATTTTGACTAAATGTAAATATAACAAAACACAGAAAGGCGTCAGCAGCTAACGGGTTACGTTTGCCCCCTTTTGCGCTCACTGTTGATCGGCAAGCCCTGCAGACTGGGGTGTCTAACGAGTCATTTTCTCTAAATCCAAAATATATATACATTCAGATGAGCTTACATAAGCTTTATATTAGGGTTATAGTGGTATATTGCCAAATCGTACGATTACATGATGTTTTATTAACAAAGTTCAGGAGGAGCATGTTCAAATGATCTACCCAATCAGTATAGGAGGCCTATATATATATACAGCCGACTCACCTCCATTCCTTGACAGTCTTTTCTGCATCCCTCCACCACACTGACTCACTCTCGGCTAGTTCCTATCCCAGCCATTGATACGAGGGAGTACTCTGGGTTTGGGCCACATTCCAAGCTCAGAGCCCTCCCCCAGACAGCACACCAAATACTCATACTGTTTTAATCTAATTATTTATAAGTGTGAACTAGTGAATCAGTATGAAAACATTGTTTAGAAATGTATTATCACACTTCTCTTTAATGAGCTGAATGAGGTAGCCTATCATTGGAGATCTGAAATGATAAAAAAAAAAAATTCCATTAATTACTCACCCTCATGTCATTCCAAACCTGTTCATCTTCGGAACACAAATGAAGAAATTTTAATGAAATTGCTGTCCCTCCATTGACAGTTACGCAACTACCACTTCAACCTTCAAAAAGTTCTTAAAGAGATTGTAAAACTAATCCATATTAATTGAGAAGAGATTGATTTCACCTTGCTTTAAGTGCTGTTGCGGAGTGAGCTGTCATTCTTTACATCTTTTTCAGACACTCACTATGTCCCCAAGCAAGCTGGTGGTGCTCGCTTTGTTACACCAGTGTTGTCAACTTGTGGACAAACTAATTATTTAAAAAAAGGCACATGTGTGAACTGAGCATCCAGTGTATATATGGTTAGAATAATCTAGTTATACGTGTACTGTGCTGATGAAGAAATTAACATCACACACATACCTGCATAGTGTAAAAACCACGTATACTTTGAGCTTTAGGCTAGGGGTAAGGAGGCACCGTTGAATTATATTTTATGCTTAAAATATTGAATAAAATTGTAATATTTTCTATTGCAATGGACACATAACCAGTTTAAGCATGTTAGATGAATTTGAATAAAAACTTGGCTCTTAAAATAGGTTTCCTGCCATCTTCATGGTACCAGTATTTCTGGCATCCCACTGTTTTGTTCATATGTCATGTCTAGAATGTGGGACACATTAATCCTGAAGATGACATCTGGGCCTCACGTCAATTTATTTTGAAAGGTATTAAATAAATGATGTTTTATAGTTGCTGGAGATCTAGGACATATTAACTCTGGCCATGAGGATAAACCAAACCCTTCTTAACAGCCTTAAAATTGTCTGTAACAGGAACAAAATGGAGCTAATTGCACCTGGAATCTTTTGCTTGCTCGGTTTCTTGGCATAATTTCCTCATTGGCCCCAGAGCTGTTACCATCATCCGGATGGTTCGTCTGTATGGGACGCACCCATGCTCCTATAATTGTCTTGTGTCCTTTGTTTGAGGGGTAATGAAGCTCCCAGCATGCATCTGTCAGGTGTTTGTGTGCTCTTCCTGAGCTGGTGCGTGTGTATGTGTGTTTGTGGGTCCCAGCTGGAGTTCTCTACATGTGCTCACATTCACACACACATACACGCACACAGGAGGCTTTGGTAAAGAGAGAATAGGGCTCATTATTGCTACCTAACTGTGGTGTAAAGCCTCTCAGACACCTGTCTCATCCATGTGTGGCGGGATAATGACCTCACACCTGACACCAATGGGCCATATACACAGGGCTAATTCAGTCACTAGGAGGTCCAAAGCGAGCATTTACTGTGTGATGACACCCCACGGAATCAGGCCACTACACCTGGAACCAACACAGATGGATGAAAGGAGAAAGCGAGGAAGAGAAAATGAGACAGTGAAAGGACATTAACTAAGCATCTTTACTCACTGTTTATTTTTACAGCCTTAATCGCTTCTCAAAAACAGTAGGTCCCATGATCCAATGTGGGGGTTTTAAGACCTAAGACTAGTTATTTAGGTCATAAATAAAAGTAAATGTAAAAGCACATTGTTTCGTTTTTTAGCACATTGCTATGCTATTGCTAGGGCGTTGGTTACTGGCCAAATACCGTTGTGGTCAGAATTATTGGCACCCCTGGTAAATATGACCAAAGATGGCTGTAAAAATAAATCTGCATTGTTTATCCTTTGATCTTTCATTCAAAAAATTAGCAAAAATCCAACCTTTCATTGAAGTAAAAGAATTAAAATTGGGGGGTAAATCACATTATGAAATAAATGCTTTTCTCCAAAACACATTGGCCATAATCATTGGCACCTTTTTATTAAATACTTTTTGCAACCTCCTTTTGCCGAGATGTCTTGTTCTATAATGCCTGATGAGTTTGGAGAACACCTGAGAAGAGATCAGAGACCATTCCTCCATACAGAATCTCTCCAGAGCCTTCAGATCCATGTTGGTGCTTCTTCTCTTCAGTTCACCCCACTCATTTTCTATAGGGTTCAGGTCAGGGGACTGGGATGGCCGTGGCAGAAACTTCATTTTGTGCAACACATTTTTGTGTTGATTTTGATGTTTGTTTTGGATCGCTGTCCAGAGGGAAAATCCAACCACGGCCCATTTTAAGATTTCTAGGAGAAGCGGTCAGGTTTTTATTTTTTATCTGTTGGTATTTTCTAGAATACATGATACCATGTATCTGAACAAGATGTCCAGGACCTCCAGCAAAAAAAATAAAATAAAAAATAGGCCCACAACATTAAAGATCCAGCGGTATATTTAACCGTGGGTATGGGGTACTTTTTTATAACTGTTTGCACAAACCAATCTGGTGGGTTTGCTGTCAAAAAGCTCTTTTTTTTTAGTTTCATCTGACCATAGAACCCGGTCCCTTTTAAAATTCCAGTCGTGTCTGAGTTTGTTTTTAGATGAGTGAGGAGGATTTTTCTTGAAACCCTCCCAAACAACTTGTGGTAATGTAGGGGTTTGATTGCTTTTTGTTTTGTTTTTAGGCTTTCTGAAGCTCAACAATCTTTTGCTGCACATCAGAACTATATTCTTTGGTTTTACTCATTGTGATGAATGATTAAGGGAATTTGGCTTTTGTGTTTCCTCATATTTATACTCCCGTGGAACAGGAAGTCATGGCTGGACGATGATCAGCGGGTCACCAGTAGAGAGAGTGAGCAGCTTCAAGTACCTGGGTGTAAACATCTCCGAGGACCTGACCTGGACTTTCATACATTCAGACACAGGTGAAAAAAGCCAGGCAAAGACTGTACCACCTGCGCCAGCTGAGGAAATTCAGGGTTTCACCAAAACTTTCTATTTAGGGGCGATAGAAAGTGTATTAACATTGCATCACAGCGTGGTATGGGAACAGCACCAGTCATGACTGCAAAGCCCTGCAAAGAGTCGTGTGCTTATCCGAGCGTATCTCAGGGTCAGCTCTCCCGTCTCTGCAGGACGTCTACACCAAACGCTGCAAAGGCAGAGCTACTAAGATCATCAAGGACTCTAATCACCCTGCAAACCCTCATTTCACGCTGCTACCATCTGGTAAGCGCTTCCGAAGCCTGATGGCCAAAACTGAGAGACTCAGGAGGAGCTTCTTCCCCCAGGCCATCAGACTCCTGAACTCAGTCACTTAACATCACGTGACCATCGATACACTGACATTGCACTGCACTTTCTGTTCTGTTCTCGTTGTTACTATGTAACAACCTGTTATAAACCTGTTTGCACATCATACTTCTTTGTACATTTCTGTTAACCACATATTTATAAGTCTACAGTTTACTCACTGCACAGTTTACCTCACTTATTTTATTCCACTTCTTTATTTTTATTTTTATTTTTTTTCTACTTGACTTGATTTATTTATAATTCTACAGATATATATATATATATATATATATATATATATATATATATATATATATATATATATATATATATATATAGTACTTTTTTCTATATTCTATTATAATTTCCTCCTTGTGTTTTTAACTGTGAATTTGCACTGTCCATGGAGCGGACCTGTTTACATTTCACTGCTGGTTGTATATTCTGTATATAACTGTGTATGTGACAAATAAAACTCTTGAATCTTGAATCTTGATCTTCATGTTCCTAGCATGGTGTGCTAAAAAATTTAAATATTAATGTGAATATACTTCAGAGATACTTTACTCATAAAAATTCTATGGGTTCTATGGCCAATAATTGTGGCCAACATGTTTCCCAGAAAGCAACATAGTGTCGGCCCAAATACGGCGTGGACATGGAATCCACATGTACCAGATGTGGCCCGGATCTGGGCCGACACTATGTTGCTGTCTGGGTATGGAGAAAAACATTTACTTCATAATAATAAACTTTCAATTCTTTTACTTCAATGAAAGGATAGATTTTTGAAAGGAACATTTTTGAATGAAAGATCAAAAGGATAAGCAATGCAGATTTATTTTTACAGCCATCTTTGGTCATTACCAGGGGTGCCAATAATTCTGACCACAACCAAAAGATCCAACTCCAAGTCTCTATAAATCTGTTCTCTAGATATGTCTTGGGTCGCTCCTTCAATGTAATTATATGGGGTTTTTTTTAGCTACATTTATTGACTAAAATCATCAGAATGTACATAGTTTGATTAAAGAAAGTTCTTACAACCAAAAGATATTAGATATTATTTCATTGTGCTTTAAAGGTGGGGTAAGTGTTATTTCAAAACTGCTTTACAAAACAGACTCGGGCCGAGTACCTAAACAAACTTGTAGCCAATCAGCAGTAAGGGGCGTGTCTACTAATGACGGGGAGAAGAGAGCACTCAGCACACGTCATTATTCAAAAGACACGACACACAGGACGGACATTAGCCGAGCAACGACAGAAAGAGAGAGATGGCAGATAAAAGAAAAAAGGGGAAAATGTCTGTGGAACAAAAGAAGGCTTACGATCAGGCAAGAAGTATCAGCTTTCCAGCGCTGCAGAGAACTCAAGGAGCGAAGGTCTGCAATCGGACGCCGAGGTTGCTTTATTTCTTCTGATAGGCGAGTAACATTGGTTTTGTTTTGTTTGCTGGCTTTTGCTTGAATATGCTCGTGTGTCATGTTCGCTTGTTTATCCATTGACAATCGTATTGTCGTTCACTTCAGCGATGATAAAGACCCATTCATTTCCACACCCAATAAACCTAGAGCGTCTAAACCTCAGTCTGTTTCAAGCATCAGCTCACAAAATGTGTCCGACAAGTAAGATACTATACTCCTAATATATGTTTGTTTCCACTTTTCATGATCTATATAACCCTCTAATCTGGTCATAATTGTAATATGTTCGAGTCGTTTGGACTGTCGTTCTTGTGCTATCGGGTTGTTCATGAGAACGGTTTGTGTTATTGTGATGGAAGGGATGACTTTTTCATTGAACATTCGACCTGGATTACCATAGTAACACACAGATCACAGATCCACCATAGTCGTTGCCTGTGTTAAGTATATGTGGGGCGTAGCTATAAAAATAGGGACGTGTTTGTTTTAGTGATTTAAAATATCAACAACGGTTACCAGAAAGCACTTACCCCATCTTTAATCAACACCATTTTGTTGGCATCCAAAGCCTCTTACCAGTCAACTCTAAGGCTTTTACATTGGTCTCTTAGAAAGGTGTTAGCAAACATGTATCATTAATATCCAGTTACAAATGAGTTACTAAGTTGAGGAGTAATAGCTTGACTTAGCATGCACCACTAATAAATTCAGCCTTTCCTCCACAGCAATGTAAAATCCAGAATGAAATGCAGGGAAGCAAAACTCCAGCCATATGTCTGTCCACTATGATTAATTATGACCCTGAACTGTCATCGGCAATGTGACTGTGTTCAATAGCTATGATAGAACACTGGGCTGCTTCACAAGCCTCAGGACAGTAGATGCTCCAGGATCTCATGGTGTGTCTCACAGAAGAATGCTCTAATTAGAGCCACCCATATGTGGATAATAAGCGTATAACGGCCTGCATTCTGAGCAACCGCTGTTAGGAAAAGGAAGATGCAAAAAGGAGTTCTGCATATGTAATATGGCTTTATGCCTCATAAATGACTAATTTGGAATTTCTTCATAGGCAGCACACACAAATAATGAAACTCATGTGAAGCGAACGAGAGATTTTATTGTTGTTAACATTTCTAAGCTAACACCATGATACTCTATTAAGTGTAAAAATAGATAGCACATATATTATCATACATTTCATCAGCATTTCTCTTAAATTAGTTTTTTTTCTGTAACATTTTACAGTAAAGTTCCATTTGTTAACATTAGTTAAATATATTAGTTAAGAGAACTAGATAACAAAAATACTTATCATCATTTATTAACTTTAGTTAATGTTAATACCAACATTCCTAATACATTATTAAAATCAAAGGTTGACATTAATGAGCCTCAGCTAAAATGCATTAACAATGAACAGTTGTATTTTTCATATTAATATGAATATATAATGTAATAATAATATTAACTAAAGTTAACAAAGTTGAATAAATACTGTAACAAATGTATGTCTCATTTTTAGTTAATATTAGTTAACACATTAACTTAATGGGACCTTATTATAAAGTGTTGCCAGTTTTTCAATAAGCCTGTCACAATGACTATCCTCTATGTCTATGGACAGCGCTATGGATACATGTAATGTTGCCTTACAATTTGTCCAAAGCAAAGTTTCTTATAAGGCAGCATAATATTTTTGTCTATAAAACAGTTTTCATTTCAGGAGTGAGTGTGTTTCTTTAAATGCTTAAAGATAGGCAGCTTAGTAGTTTTTGCTTCTGTCTTTATTTGCTTGTCTCTTTCTCATTCTATCTGTCACCTCTGTATTGTAGTAGGAATAAGAGGTGGCAAAGCTTGGAGGAAGTTCTGTGCTCCTCACAAAACAGAGTCAGTCTTTAGCTTTTGTCTCATTGCAACAGTCATGACTACTGATTAACCAGCTGGTTCTCTATGCTCGCTCTTCTTTTATTTCTTTCACTTGTTCTTTCTTTCCTTATTTCCTTCTAAAGAAATAAATAAACTATCACTAGTAGAAGATTGCTAGTTTGGAGTCAAATGCTGTTTTTTTAGTTATTGATGTTTATAGAGGGTATGCATCGACGCCACTTTCCCGCCGGAACACTCCCCTCAGGCGGGACTGAGTGGCAGAAGAGCTGCTGCATGACTGGAGTTAATAGGGGAAAACGTGAGTAAAACAAACGATTATCAGTTTAAACTAAAGGTTGGGCTCAATATAGTGTTCCTCGCAACTCACCAAAGATCCAGTGATCCATGGATATTGACATGCAGCCAGGAATCGTGTTTTCCTGACATTTATATGAGCCTGATTTCTGTACATAAATATTTATCACTGTCATCAGTCATCACTTTCAAGAGTGAATCCAGCATGTATATGTGTTGAAGCCTGTATGTGGCCATTTGTCAAGAAAGGAAAAAAAGTTTTATTAAAATTCTGAATATGTTATAGGCCTATTAACTGTTTTTTTTTTTTATATATATATATATCGCCTAGACAGCGCGCAGAGCGCTCCCTTTATAATCACTAAAAGTGGTCACTCATTCAATGAACGCGATGATTTAAGTTCCGTTATATATAATTCAGTAAAGCTGACTACTCAACAAATCTCTTATTTACATAATGTCTACACTTAGAGAGAATTAGCGCACGTGCAGAACTAGTGAGTGGATTCTAATGTCAACACCTGTGATTGGCCATTGCGTTTTAGAAATCAACAAACATGTCTATGGGAAGACACGCTGGAAATGTAATCATGTGACAAGTGCAAAGACTCATTTGAATCCTACTCTTTTTCACTAATAATATGCGATTATTATGAAGAAAACAGACCCTAGACCAGCAGTTAAGGGCAGCTTTTCCCTCTAAAAGCAAACAGTAGCAGAAACAGGTGGCAGTGGTTTAGTGAGAAAATTACACCCTCGGTCCGGAGGAGGGCACAGGGATCTCCCATGGGGTCTGTGACCAAGCCCCCCTCTGGCACTGGGCCTGGTTTTGTATGTTTTTCGCAGCATTCACGCTGAAAACCAATGCTGCCTCTCAGTCTTTTTGCCACTCAGTGTGGTGTAACTGCAGTCACTCCAGTTGACGGTGACGTCACGTGCATACCCTCTATACCAGGGGTCTCCAAACTCGGTCCTGGAGGGCTGCTGTCCTGCAGAGTTTAGCTCCAACCCCAATTAAAAACACCTGAACACGCTAATCAGTGTCTAACTAGGGCCTTGTAAGACACTGATTAGCTGGTTCAGGTGTGTTTATTTGAAGTTGGAGCTAAACTCTGCAGGACAGCAGCCCCCCAGGACCGAGTTTGGAGACCCCTGCTCTATACAGTAGTTTATAGAGTTAAATGGTTAAATCTGATGATTTGTGGTAAGGGTTGCATGCAAAATGTGTGATACAGCTAAATATTACCTGTAAGCACTTAGCTCTTAAGACCTTTTCTCCTTTTCTCTCGTCTTGTCTCTTCTTACCCCCAGGTGCTGTGTCCGCCGTGACGGGCCCCCCTGGAGGAGGGGGTGGGAGTACAGCACAGTCTCTTGGGTGCCCCCCTGGCCTGCGAAGGGTGAAGGAGGTATGTGGCAAGCAAGGCAGGGCCGAGAGGCATGAGAACAAAGTGAGGCCGGTAGAGCGAGTGTTAATAAGCGTCACCTGCGCACCACACCGGTCTCGAGTCCCACAGAGAAGCTCTGGAAGGATAAAAGGAGGAGTGAAGACAGTGGAACATGAGAGAAGACCAGGCCTGGACTTTATGTTGTGTTTTATTTTATTTTGTTTTTATTTTACGACAGTTGTCCTAGAGGGACTTTACTTTACTTTCATTTTGGTTGTTGTTTATTTTGGTCATTAAAATTACATTGAACGTTTGTCCGGTCCCGGATCCTTCCGTTTTAAAAATGTTGTAATTACTAAAAATATATTTCATTTAGAGCAAATGTGGACTTGCTACTGCTAACAGATACACAGACACACTGCTGATGTTGATCAAGCAATCTCACTGGCTGCAGGATCAGCAGAGGCCAATTAGCTTGTGTAATGTGGTAATGATGTGATTACTTGCAGAACTGCAGGAAAAGGACCAATCAGCCTGCACTCTCTAGTGTTTCATGACTGAACTAGATATTTATCTGTATGCACCGAGGCAGAGAGGTTCCAGGGCACACTGCTGCTCAGTCCTCAATCTGCCAAGAGGCCCTCACTCGCGGTGCCATGCGATGGTACTGGATGCTCCTTGGTGGATAGCTCCATACTCCTCCACCTCCTGGCGGATGACGGTGGCTCCTCTGATTATAGGCGCCTGACAGCGAGCTTCTCGTTCTTTCACTCTGCCTGATCTTCCCTATCATGGTGAACAACAGAAGGTTTGGCCTCCGTCAAATGGTGGCAACTCCTCCGTCCCTTCACAGACGACAGCCACTTCTCCACGACCCATGAGCACGGCAGCAAGCTCTCCATCTCGCCTGTTTCTAAATTGCTCCAGCACCACTGCCTCAGGCAGCCAATGGCAGACACTGGTCCTATGTGCTGCCCGACCTCAACATCACCATCCCCCTCAGCAGCGAGGGCTCAGTTTCGGCACCAATGTAACAACGTTCAAGTTCATGGAAGAAGGAGGCGGGAACCGGCAAACGTTCAACATAATTTTAATGACCAAAATAAGCAAACAACAAAACGAAAGCAACAGCCGCTCATGGACGTCTGCCACATAAACAAAATAAAACACAACATAAAGTCCAGGCCTGGTCCTCTCTCGTGTTTCTCTGTCGTCACTCCTCCTTTTATCCTTCTGGTGCCCCGCCGTGAGACCGGTGAGGAGTGCAGGTGGCGCTCATTAACACTTGCGCCACTGGCCTCACTCCATTCCCACATCTCTCGGCCTCGCCCTGCTTGCCACACTATCTTTCTTTCTATCTTTCATTCTTTCTTCAAAGCTATGAAGGTATGATTTAGCAGCACAACCATTTTCGACTGTGATAGAAAGAAATGTTTCTCGAGCACCAAATCAAAATATTACAATGATTTCTGAAGGATAGTGTGACACTGAAGACACTGAAGACACTGGAATATAGTTCACAATTGTTTTTACTGTAATTTATCAAATACACTCACCTAAAGGAGTATTAGGAACACCATACTAATACTGTGTTTGACCCCCTTTCGCCTTCAGAACTGCCTTAATTCTACGTGGCATTGATTCAACAAGGTGCTGAAAGCATTCTGTAGAAATGTTGGCCCATATTGATAGGATAGCATCTTGCAGTTGATGGAGATTTGTGGGATGCACATCCAGGGCACGAAGCTCTCGTTCCACCACATCTCAAAGATGCTCTATTGGATTGAGATCTGGTGACTGTGGGGACCATTTTAGTACAGTGAACTCATTGTCATGTTCAAGAAACCAATTTGAAATGATTCGAGCTTTGTGAAATGGTGCATTATCCTGCTGGAAGTAGCCATCAGAGAATGGGTACATGGTGGTCATAAAGGGATGGGCATGGTCAGAAACAATGCTCAGGTAGGCTGTGGCATTTAAACGATGCCCAATTGGCACTAAGGGGCCTAAAGTGTGCCAAGAAAACATCCCCCACGCCATTACACCACCACCACCAGCCTGCACAGTGGTAACAAGACATGATGGATCCATGTTCTCATTCTGTTTACGCCAAATTCTGACTCTACCATCTGAATGTCTCAACAGAAATCGAGACTCATCCGACCAGGCAACATTTTTCCAGTCTTCAACTGTCCAATTTTGGTGAGCTTGTGCAAATTGTAGCCTCTTTTTCCTATTTGTAGTGGAGATGAGTGGTACCCGGTGGGGTCTTCTGCTGTTGTAGCCCATCCGCCTCAAGGTTGTGCGTGTTGTGGCTTCACAAATGCTTTGCTGCATACCTC
The DNA here is from genome assembly GCA_018749465.1 of Paracanthobrama guichenoti. NCBI lineage: Eukaryota > Metazoa > Chordata > Actinopteri > Cypriniformes > Gobionidae > Paracanthobrama > Paracanthobrama guichenoti. Next base: position 15,282,404 of record CM031958.1, on the reverse strand, counting down.
AGTTGTAACGAGTGGTTATTTCAGTCAAAGTTGCTCTTCTATCAGCTTGAATCAGTCGGCCCATTCTCCTCTGACCTCTAGCATCAACAAGGCATTTTCGCCCACAGGACTGCCGCATACTGGATGTTTTTCCCTTTTCACACCATTCTTTGTAAACCCTAGAAATGGTTGTGCGTGAAAATCACAGTAACTGAGCAGATTGTGAAATACTCAGACCGGCCTGTCTGGCACCAACAACCATGCCACGCTCAGAATTGCTTAAATCACCTTTCTTTCCCATTCTGACAGGAGACTGTCTTGACCAGGACCACACCCCTAAATGCATTGAAGCAACTGCCATGTGATTGGTTGATTAGATAATTGCATTTATGAGAAATTGAACAGGTGTTCCTAATAATCCTTTAGGTGAGTGTAAATGCAGTTTTGGTGAGTACTTATGAAAAGTTATATTGTTGATTAAAAGTTGTTACAGTTCAAATGTGGATTGCAAGAAAAGCAAATATATAGAAGTACTTGGATATGTCTTTTCTTCTTCGTCTGTTTTCGTTGAGAGAGGCGAATACTGAATTATAAGCTCTGGGTGATTTTGACTGCGTTGAATTTAGATATGATCAGGGAGTCTCAGTAATAAACACTGTATGTGTGTGTGTGTGTGTGTGTGTTGCTACTGTACTCTCAGCTTGTTTACCTCTCAGTCACTGCTAATGAGTGATCAACTTTCCCAGCGTGAGTGTCGCGTGGGTAATTCGATGGCGCTCCATGTTCCCAAATGCCAAAGAGGAGCTTCATTAAAGAGAAGCCCTGTATAATCAAACAATTAGTGCATTGCCTGAGATGAATGCATTCCACTCATCAGTGAAGAATCATCTCTGACTGCCATGCTTCCTCCTCCTTTAAATCCGTTCAGATGATGAAACCTGACAACTTCAGGCTCTCATACCACAAAAGAGCATGAGTCTTAAAAATACTGCACAACAAAACCCTGACACAAAACTCACAGCAACCCACAACACAAAAAGACAAAACAAAACAAAAAAATCATATACTTTCACAATCATTTTGCTGAATATTTCTAGAAGCAGAGCAGCATTACACAATGTCTACACCATTAAAACTAAATCTCTCCAATTATAATACATAAGCCCCATTTCTACTATTAAAATAGCAAATGATTGATCATATGATGTCCTTATGACTATGATAATACACTATAGCATGTGTATAGCATGACATCATTCACAGTGTCATTCACTATACCTGCTGTTTTATGATAAATTTAAACAACAGCAAAATAGACCGTGCAGCTAAAAGATGTCATTTTGCAAGCAAACTATAATCTTAATTTCATATAACAAGCAAATACCCTCAAATCGATTGAATAATACAAGTAATGTGGAAGATTTGATGTTTTTGTAATCATGATGGATCACATTTCATAAACCATACAAGCCATCTCATTATTTCCAGAATATGGATGAACCTCGGATATTACCACAACGCTACCTCATCCTGGGGAGCAGCACCATGGTTATATGAAAAAATTCCAGAGTTATGAATAATACATGTTTCTCAGCTGTCTAAGCATATTAGAGATGGGCCTGAATAGCTGATGAAATTTACATGGGGCAAATAGAGCAGTGCCTTACTGAGGGGGCTGTATTAGACTTAATCTAACCACGGTGCAAATGAAAACAAATTAATAAATATCTGCACTGTGAAATAAATAAATAAGTCAGATCGTTGTGCTGACGGCTGCATGCTTGACTGCATGAGAGCGTGACAGCGGTGCAAGTGTACGAACAGCCACTCCTCTAATAAACAAAGGGGCTAAAGAAACCTTTTGCTAGTCTTACACAGTGAAAGCATATGTGAGGTTTAATAATCAGGATTATGTATTATGGGGGTTCTGAAGCACAGGGTGCTGTGGCATAGGGGCTTTTAGTTGAATCAGCATAAATTAGCATTGATGGCACCTTGCTAATATGCCACAGCTGCACAAGTGATCCAAATGCGGTTGCTGGGTGGAGGCCCAGAGGAATCCATGACCCCTCTTGGGTCCATTGAAAACGGGCAAAATGCAGGCATCAGTTTAGCCAATTATCCCTATCCCGCTCGACTGGTCCCTGCAGTACACCGCACATTTTTCTATAAACATAAATGAGACATTTAGAGCCACAGCAGAGATTATTATCGCCTTATTTGGTCAGATCATTTAAGAAGTAAGCATTTACCACCACATAAAATCTTTTATTTTATAAATATTGTTGCACACACACTCATACATATTTTTCTGCCAATGCTAATGGATGATGTGACTTATAAAGAACTGCGGTTCAAGGAACACACACACACACACATAAATCCACACACAGCTGTCAGCTTTTCAGACACACAGCTGTGTTATGTCGGACAAGCCTGGTCCAGCAGTGTCTCTTTATGTCTGGACTTGGCGCCGGTCACTGAAGAGCTTGGCTGATAATTGGAAGCGGCCTGATATTCTGTCAACACCTTATACTTGCAAATGACAAACCACTTTCTCCACTCATTTGAATGGACAGTCCTGGTTTGTACAGTCACACTCTTTTTTGTATGCGTGTTAATCGAGTATGCTAATCTGTTAGCATGCTAATTGATTTTTAAAATAGAGATGTTTTCAAAGAGTAATTAAAGATGTCTTGAAGGAATAGTGCAGCCAAGAATAAAAATTATGTCATCATGGCCTATGGTTTTCTTTCTTCTGTGGAACACAGAATTAACTGCTTGTGTTTTCCTTGAAGTTACAATGAATAGGGGCTAATCATTTCAAACTTCAAAAAGGATGCAAAAGCACTAGATAATTAAAATTAACCATTTAAATTATAATGTCTTACTCTATTCCACATGATATGGATATACTTTGATTGCAATATATTCTAAACTAGTGCAATATATTCTTAAATGTAACTGTGACCTTATATATATATATATATATATATATATATATATATATATATATATATATATATATATATACATACCTTTATTTTATTTTATACTATTTTTCATATTTGTATATTTGTGTTCATGTTGTGTTGTATTGTATATGTGCACTGGAAGCTTCAGCACCAAGACAAATTCCTTGTGTGTGCAAGCACACTTGGCAATAAAGCTCTTTCTGATTCTGATTCTGATTCTGATATACACTCACCTAAAGGATTATTAGGAACACCATACTAATACTGTGTTTGACCCCCTTTCGCCTTCAGAACTGCCTTAATTCTAAGTGGCATTGATTCAACAAGGTGCTGAAAGCATTCTTTAGAAATGTTGGCCCATATTGATAGGATAGCATCTTGCAGTTGATGGAGATTTGTGGGATGCACATCCAGGGCATGAAGCTCCCGTTCCACCACATCCCAAAGATGCTCTATTAGGTTGAGATCTGGTGACTGTGGGGGCCATTTTAGTACAGTGAACTCATTGTCATGTTCAAGAAACCAATTTGAAATTATTTGAGCTTTGTGACATGGTGCATTATCCTGCTGGAAGTAGCCATCAGAGAATGGGTACATGGTGGTCATAAAGGGATGGACATGGTGAGAAACAATGCTCAGGTAGGCCGTGGCATTTAAACGATGCCCAATTGGCACTAAGGGGCCTAAAGTGTGCCAAGAAAACATCCCCCACACCATTACACCACCACCACCAGCCTGCACAGTGGTAACAAGGCATGATGGATCCATGTTCTCATTCTGTTTACGCCAAATTCTGACTCTACCATCTGAATGTCTCAACAGAAATCGAGACTCATCAGACCAGGCAACATTTTTCCAGTCTTTAACTGTCCAATTTTGGTGAGCTTGTGCAAATTGTAGCCTCTTTTTCCTATTTGTAGTGGAGATGAGTGGTACCTGTTGGGGTCTTCTGCTGTTGTAGCCCATCCGCCTCAAGGTTGTGCGTGTTGTGGCTTCACAAATGCTTTGCTGCATACCTCGGTTGTAACGAGTGGTTATTTCAGTCAAAGTTGCTCTTCTATCAGCTTGAATCAGTCGGCCCATTCTCCTCTGACCTCTAACATCAACAAGGCATTTTCGCCCACAGGACTGCCGCATACTGGATGTTTTTCCCTTTTCACACCATTCTTTGTAAACCCTAGAAATGGTTGTGCGTGAAAATCCTAGTAAATGAGCAGATTGTGAAATACTCAGACTGGCCCGTCTGGCACCAATAACCATGCCACGCTCAAAATTGCTTAAATCACCTTTCTTTCCCATTCTGACATTCAGTTTGGAGTTCAGGAGATTGTCTTGACCAGGATCACACCCCTAAATGCATTGAAGCAACTGCCATGTGATTGGTTGATAAGATAATTGCATTAATGAGAAATTGAACAGGTGTTCCTAATAATCCTTTAGGTGAGTGTAGCTGTGTGTTGAACAAATCAATATCGAAGTCTTTATTCATTGAAAGTCACTAGCTCACTTAAGCCTAAAACCTAAAATCTTACCGACCACAAACTTTTGACCAGGTGTGTATATTTGATGAACAAGCACCTCACATAGAGGGCCCTATCATACACCCAGCGTCCTGCACCATGTTTAAATAGTAAATGCATTTTTGTGCCCATTTGTGCGCCCATGGGTGTGCTGGTCTGAAAACAAGGTGTGTTCAGGCGCATTGTTGGTGTGTTGCTATTTTGAAGCCAATTGAAAATGACTGCGCCATTGACCAACTGAAACCTGGTCTATGCCAAGTCAATGCCACAATATTTTTTTGTGTTAATTAAAGGGCGCGTTAGTAATATGCGCCTATAGGTGGGATTACAAACATTTTTAAATATTAAAAATAAAAGGATTCCTCTCTGGAGAAGTGTTCTTCATTGGCATTTTCTTCACTTTACTGTACGAGCACATTAAAATGCTAAATGAGAGATTGGTGGCTGAGTGGGCCTCATTTTTCACTCCAGCTGCTGCCAGCTTTGGGGATCTTTCATTTCCTTAATACTAATGAGCTAGAGAGAGGGGAAGAGAATGAGACAAACAGACAGACAGATAGAGAGATGGGATGGTTTATGTGGCAGCCCATCTACCCTCACTCCAGTGGAGATAATGTGGTGGCCGATAGGAGCCTTGGAGACCGCCAATGTCCTCCTGCCTTCAGATATAGCCTGCGATAACACTGGAGTGCAGTGGAGACTGTCGCCATGCCACCCTGCCAAGCCAGGCCAAGATGAGAGCAGAACAGCTGGCATCTCTGCTACATCTTTTCCTGCACTAATAAAGAAAGGATTATGGGATCCACAGAACCATCCTGTCCTCTTTCTGTTAGTCCTCTGAGCAAAATGCAAGATCACTGTATTTACAGAAAAATAATATTACAGATTCAGTGGATATTGTGCTAGCAAATAGCATACAGTGATTGTTTTGTGTATTTAAATGATTGTTTTGTGTATTTAGATGATAAATACACAAAACAATGTGTGTGTGTGTGTGTGGTGGGATATATATTATATAGATATATATTATATCTGAATATATTTCAGATTTTCTGCCCAAATATTTGGGGTGAGTAAGCTTATTATTATTATTATTATTATTATTGAAAGAAATCTCAATACTTTTATTAATCAAGGATGCGTTAAATAGACATTTGTAATGCAATTAAAAACTTTTTTTTTTTTACTTTCTGTTCTTCAAAGAATCAAAAATATATATATATTTTTTTAATCACGGTTTCCACAATATTATCAACATTGATAATAATACAAATAAATGTTTCTTGTGCTTCAAATCAGCATATTGGAATGATTTCTGAAGGATCATGTGACTCTGTTTCATTGTATTTTCAATCAAATAAATGCAGCCTTGGTGAGCATACACTCTAAAAATGCTGGGTTAAAAACAACCCAAGTTGGGTTAAAAATGCATAAACCTAGCGACTGGGTTGCCTTTAACTCAGCGATTGGGTTGTTTAAGCAAACATTTAACCCAACCGCTGGGTTAAAACAACCCAATTGCTGGGTTTGTCCATTTGCAACCCAACTTGGGTTGTTTTTAACCCAACATTTTTTACAGTGTATGAGCCTTTTTTTCAAAAACATAGAAAACAGTAGTGTACTGTTGTATGACCAAAACTCAAACTTGAAATATTTGTGTGTTGTGTACATGTTACAATAATTAATAATTAAAAATAATAATAATAATAATAATAATAATAATAATAATAATAATAATAATAATAATAATAATAATAATAATAATAATAATAATAATAAAAAGCTGTGTGAAAAATACTAGTGTTTTTGTAATTTGTTCTTGTCAGAAATTTGTATGATAACCAAGTCTATGAAGTAAAGTTCATAAATTCGGGGCTTAAAATAAAATGAATGTGGCAGGAGATTCCACAAAAATGACCAAGTCAATTAAACATTTACATAATTCAGAATGTGTCCATCTTAATTAAGTGTGAGGAGCCAAATTGTTACTTTCTTTATTCATGAGCACTCATATAATGACTTAATTTACAAGCGTTGACTGAATGCAAAAACGGTGTGATGTGAAGAGAATATTTCACAAAAGTTTACAATTTTTTTGCCACATAGAGGGGGGGGGGATGGGGGGGTTCAGATCATAACATGCATTGAAATTATGATAAATGCCTGATTCACTGTCACAAATTATATTTTATTATAGCATCCCTGTTGTTTATGCATAATCTACAGTTGATTCTGAGAACTTTGTCTTTGTTATTGTTGTTGTTGTTGAAACATTCCTTGCTGGTTTGCTGAAATGACACCCACTGATACTGGGGTAAAAAGAACCGCACCGAGAGTTCCGTCCATGACAACCTCCGGTTACTACGGTGAGGAATGTTGTTGTTATTGCCAGCGCTGGTCATATCACGGGAATCCCAAACACACAAACAACCATGTTCTAATGGGCTGCCCATCTGGCCAATAATCCTGAGTCAATGAAAAAACCTTTTTAAAGTGACCTCTCAACTGGAACAAATTCACATCTGAATTAGGTGCCAAATTAGCAGCCTGGGCAAATAAGTAATAATGTTATAGATCAATGCTGTCATCACTGTCCATTCCCAAAATTTAAGGGGGAAAAAGTCAATATCATTAATAATTTTTAATTTTTATCACTGGAAATTGTAATAATATAATATAATATAATAAATCAGACTTCACAAAGACAAATTCCATTCAGATGTAAAAGCATATGTTGGGCAATAAATATCTTTTGAGTGTTGCTCTGATATTGTTTTATTTGAAGACGTGACAAATTGAAGTCTACTGTTATTGGACAGAATGCATCTTCTAACTTAATACAGTTGATTCATGAACAGAAGGTTTCATTTATCATTCTGGGCCGACGGACGACGTTTCTCTGACACGAATCCCCTCGGGCCACACCAACTCCACATCCACATGCACCGAGTGCACTTTTCTTTAACACAATTTCAGTTACACATTAGTTTAGCCTGAAATGAGCTTTTCTCCAACAGCAGGTGTGGTTGCTGTCCTATCACTGTCTGTTCCTGAAATTTGGAAAGATATATGTGTCCCTGGCCCACAAGACCAGTCATAAGTCGCACGGGTATATTTGTGGCAATAGCCAACAATACATTGTATGGGTCAAAATTATAGATTTTTCTTTTATGCCAAAAATCATTAGGATATTAAGTAAAGATCATGTTCCGTAAAGATATTTTGTAAATGTCCTACTATAAATGTCAAAAATGTATTATTATTAGTAATATGAGTTGCTAAGGACTTCATTTGGACAACTTTAAAGGTGATTTTCTCAATAATTAGTCTTTTAATAATTAGTGCATTAGTTTTGTGCACCCTCAGATTCCAGATTTTCAAATAGTTGTATCTCAGCCAAATATTGTCTTATCCTAACAAAATCAAACATCAATGGAAAGCTTCAAGATGATGTATAAATCTCAATTAAAAAGAATTGACCCTTATGACTGGTTTTGTGGTCCAGGGTCAAATATATATATATATATATATATATATATATATATATATATATATATATATATATATATATATATATATATATATATATACTACCTAAAGGATTATTAGCAATTATTACCTGTTCAATTTCTCATTAATGCAATTATCTAATCAACCAATCACATGGCAGTTGCTTCAATGCATTTAGGGGTGTGGTCCTGGTCAAGACAATCTCCTGAACTCCAAACTGAATGTCAGAATGGGAAAGAAAGGTGATTTAAGCAATTTTGAGCGTGGCATGGTTGTTGGTGCCAGACTGAGTATTTCACAATCTGCTCAGTTACTGGGATTTTCACGCACAACCATTTCTAGGGTTTACAAAGAATGGTGTGAAAAGGGAAAAACATCCAGTATGCGGCAGTCCTGTGGGCGAAAATGCCTTGTTGATGCTAGAGGTCAGAGGAGAATGGCCCGACTGATTCAAGCTGATAGAAGAGCAACTTTGAAATAACCACTCGTTACAACAGAGGTATGCAGCAAAGCATTTGTGAAGCCACAACACGCACAACCTTGAGGCGGATGGGCTACAACAGCAGAAGATCCCACCGGGTACCACTCATCTCCACTACAAATAGGAAAAAGAGGCTACAATTTGCACGAGCTCACCAAAATTGGACAGTTGAAGACTGGAAAAATGTTGCCTGGTCTGATGAGTCTTGATTTCTGTTGAGACATTCAGATGGTAGAGCCAGAATTTGGCGTAAACAGAATGAGAACATGGATCCATCATGCCTTGTTACCACTGTGCAGGCTGGTGGTGGTGGTGTAATGGTGTGGGGGATGTTTTCTTGGTACACTTTAGGCCCCTTAGTGCCAACCGGGCATCGTTTAAATGCCACGGCCTACCTGAGCATTGTTTCTGACCATGACCATCCCTTTATGACCACCATGTACCCATTCTCTGATGGCTACTTCCAACAGGATAATGCACCATGTCACAAAGCTCGAATCATTTCAAATTGGTTTCTTGAACATGACAATGAGTTCACTGTACTAAAATGGCCCCCACAGTCACCAGATCTCAACCCAATAGAGCATCTTTGGGATGTGGTGGAACGGGAGCTTCGTGCCCTGGATGTGCATCCCACAAATCTCCATCAACTGCAAGATGCTATCCTATCAATATGGGCCAACATTTCTAAAGAATGCTTTCAGCACCTTGTTGAATCAATGCCACGTGGAATTAAGGCAGTTTCTTTAGGTGAGTGTATATTACAGGTCAAAAGTAATATTACAAATGTAATACACATTTTTAATGTCTTTGAGTTTCTTATGCTCAGCCAGGCTAGTTTTCTATTTTACTATATTTTCAAATGTAATTTATTCCTGTGATAGCAAAGCTGAATTTTCAGCATCATTACTCCAGTCTTCAGTGTCACATGATCCTTTAGAAATCATTCTAATATGCTAATTTTGCAGTCATTATTGGTGCTCAATTATTAATAATGGTTATTATTATTATCAGTGTTGAAAACAACTTTTGCTGCTTTGTGGATTTTTTGATGAATAGAAAGTTGAAAAGAACAGCACTTATTTAAAATATCTTTACTGTGACTTTTAATTGATTTATGTGTCTGAATAAAAATATTCATAAAATAAACGTATTTACCCCAAACTTTTGAATGGTAGCGTATCACAGTTTCCACATAAATATTACGCAGCACAAACTGTTTTGAACATTAACAATAATAATGTTTCTTGAGCAGCAAATCAGCCTATTATAATGATTTCTGAAGGATCATGTGACACTGAAGACTGGATTAATGATGCTGAAAATTAAGACAGGAATAAATGACATTTTATAATATTAGATTCAATTAGAAAAAAACTTCTATATATTTGAAATTTCACAATATTCTTTTTTTATACACCTGTATTAATTTAACCTTGGTTAGAAATCTTACAAACTTTTATACAGTTGTATATGACTTCCAGTTCACATATAGCATGGAAAGAGCACCCTGAAAAAAAATCTCACAGTACCACAAGTGGTTCAGCCCTTTCATGTCAGGCATAATCAGCAGGCATATGAACATGGTGCCAAGTGTCTGTGTGCCAGAAAACCTGTGGATGTGGCCCTGGCACCCTGCGCCGGCATTTGCTGTGACATATTGCCCGTGTGATCATTCCACCTCAGGGTCGTGTTCCTCTAGCACGGCTGGCGTCCCTTCCTGACAGCAGTGATCCAGATCCCTCACCCTCCTCTCTAATCACTCGTTCTCCAGGGATAGAAGGGTGAATGGGGGGAGGAGTCATTTGAATGAGAGGCAAAGGCCTGGCATGGTTTACAGGGCTCATTTCTGTAATTCATTCTCCGTCTCTCAGGACCTGAACGCTGGCAATGAATCTACCCAAGCCTTTTTTCTTTCATTACTTTCTCCTTCGTACTACGCTCCCCACTCTTTTACATTGTACATTTTTCTTCTTTCTTCTAATCATTTGTCCTCCTATTTTCTCTTTTCATTTTCTTTCTTCTCTCCTGTATGATTATTCTGCTGCCTGGCACAATAGAAACATTGATTTTGAATGAATGAGGTGTTTTGGCGGCTGAAAGAGACATGCTCACAGCAGACCTACTTTACTTACAATCAGACACGCAAGCCCTCAAAGTGCTACCATATGCTGCTGCATAATGACATAGATTCAATATCTATATCTGCACTGAACCAATGTGCTTTATTTATAAAAACTCATACTTGTCTCGATTGAATCAAGAGGCTTTTGAGATGCGCCCCTCAAACTGGAATTACCAAACACATCTCAACCTCACAGACCATAAATACGCTTGAACACTGACTGAATCCAAAAACAATTTTTCAACACTTATGGCAGAAATTGAGTTGACAGCAATGTATTGTTAATATTTACAGTATTAAATTTAAAAACCTTCAATTGATTTTTTTAAATATTTGATCATTTTATTAAAAATATTTAGGCTATATTATTATTTTCATTTGATCCACTTATGATATGCTGTAAATAAAATACATATTATAATTCTATGGTATATATATATATATATATATATATATATATATATATATATATATATATATATATATATATATATATATATATATATATATATATATATATAAAATTATTTTCAGGATATTTTCAGGAGAACTTATTTTCTTCTGTCAAGTCAACTTTGATAATTAATGTGGTTCAGATAACATAATATTTTGAGTTTCTATTTTTAATTTCAATTAATTTCAATTTCAATGTTAAAATTTTAAGGCAACCAGGTAACTTTCTTTTTAAGTTAAACCAACAATATATTTTTTACAGTGTGTGTGTGTATATATATCAGTAAGGTGTATCTGCCACAAAATCAATGAAGTTATCAATTAATGTCAAATAATGTGTGAAAACATTACTTCAACCACACTGTAAAAAAATATAACCTGGTAAAGTAAGTAACCTGGTTGCCTTAAAATGTTGAGTTCATTGAAATTAAAAATTTGAGTTAATACAATGAAGGAAATGGGTTTAATAAATAGAAACTCAAAATATTATCGTATCTGAACCACATAAATAAATAAAAAAATTGTGATAAATCATGAAAATAGCACAGTGTGGCATGTTTCACTGCATTATAACAAATAAAACACAATTATGCAAAAGGCTTACAAAATCTTTTAATACTATTTGAATAAAGGGTGATGTCAATTCTCAAAAATGTTCATTGTATTAACTCACATTTTTAATTTCAATTAACTCAAAATTTTAAGGCAACCAGTTAATTTACTTTTTAAAGATTTTTTGCAGTGTAAATGCAATTAATAAACAGCAGCGTTAAACTAAACATTTAGCTACAAAAACACATGAAAAACAACAAATAATTCATTCAAATAAATCTAAACAATCTATGGTACTGCATATGGCTCTAGCAATAATGTTTTATGTATGATTTTTGCTTTTTAAATGTAGATTTTATGAAAAAAAAACTACATAGTTAAAAATGTAGTTATGATGAAAAATAAAGTATATCTGAACAATAGATCATAGATCACAGAAAGATATATAACATATCTGAACAATAGATAGATAGACAGACAGACAGACAGACAGACAGACAGATAGACAGATAGACAGATAGACAGATAGATAGATAGATAGATAGATAGATAGATAAATAGATAGATAGATAGATAGTATACTGGTAAATCTAATCTTTCCATCTTGCCATATTTTCAGGGGCCAGATCTTGTCTTTGTTTATGAGTGAGTGACTGCCATTGTGTGCTAATAGCTACTTTAAATAGCACCAATTAGCCAGAAGCCTGAGATGTTCAATCACTCTGAGGCTATTAGCCTGTAATCAGGTGCTGTTCAGGACCCGGCGTGTTCTGCTCGCTCGCTCCATCTCTCCCTGTCCATTTCTCTCTGTGGGGGGTCAAGGAAGCTGGAGGAAAGGGAACGAAGCCCCTTGATGACCATAAAATGAAGACTAAATGTTCATGGTTGAGAGGCAATTCGTATAGGACTAGATTGTGTTTTTAGTTTTGTTAGGCTGCTTTAATGAAAAAGGAGGTGCTAACTGTTTAAATGGCTATTAAAATTGGGTACCCAATATGGGAGTCACTGATGTCTGGATATAACGGCGTATTTACAACCATAAAAGTTTGGACACATCTTGCTTTTAATATTTATTTGTACTATTTTCCATTTAGAATAATAGTATATCTATCAAACTGTGAAATAACACAAATTGTTTAGGTTACAGCCTAACACTCTTGTTTAGATTACAGCCTTGCAAACTCTGGACATTTTCATTCTCTTTTTAATTTTCAACCAACAGTAATATTGTGAAATATTTTTAAATGATGGCAAAGATGAGTTTTCAGTGTCACATTATCCTTCGGTAGACAATAATTAGTCAATAACAATTATTTTATGTTAAAAACTACTGTGCTGCTTATATCGTATTTTTGTAACATAATACTTGCAATACTTTTTCAGGAATAAATAGAAATCTTTTGTAACATTATAAATGTCTTTACTGTCATTTTACTGAGAAAATTAATGCATCTGGCTGAATAAAAGTATATTAATGTCTTAAAAAAAGAAAATTTTTAATGATAGACAGACAGACAGACAGACAGACAGACAGACAGACAGACAGACAGACAGACAGACAGATAGATAGATAGATAGATAGATAGATAGATAGATAGATAGATAGATAGATAGATAGATAGATAGATAGATAGATAGATAGATAGTAGTGTATAATTTCATAAAGATTCCCTTTTATTATTGAATAGAGTTTAAAACAGACAGATGCACACACACACACATTTACCCACACGCGCACACACAATGTCATACTGTCTCACACCTGTTCAAACAATCCCGACTTTACAACAGCAGCCCAAGCTGCTTGTTTTGATAATAACTCTGTTGGCCGAAAACATTTCCAGACCACTGATCCTTGTTTGACTGCTGCTCTGTTGAGTTTGACCAACGCTACACGGAGGCCTATTCTTATCAAACAGGATGTGATCATTTTCCACAGTCACCCTCTTCGCTGCTTAGAGCCAGACAAGGCGCCACCAGAGAAAAGCGCCAATCAAACAAAGAGTGTAATGCAGACTCATACACATGCTTTCCGACTTGTTGATGGAAAATTATTATGGAAAGTAATATGATGATCACTCTGTAAAAAAATTATATGATCAATGAGTTATGACAACATATGTTTTTACATTGCTTAAACTCAGCACGTTAAGCAATTTTCAACTGCAAGATTCAACTAATTTTTTAAAGTCAGTTTAATGTAATTTAAGTTGAAATAACATAACTTAAAACATCCAAGTTGATTGTACTTAAAAATGTAAGGGAGCAACTGTTTTTTTTTTTTTTTTTTTTTGCAGTGCAAATTATTGTTTAAAGGTACAATATGTAAGGTTTTTGGATTTAAAATATCCAAAAACCACTAGAACAATGTTATATATTTTGTTGACTTGTGTACTTACATTATCCCAAATGTTTCCAAGAATGTTTAAATCCAGAGAAATAAGTCATTTTAACCAGGACACAGACTGTGTCTGTGCATCGCCTATCAATGACATCATACCCATGTTACCCTCGATTTCCAGTTGAAACCATGGAAACACCAAAGACGCTTTAATATATGATGTGTTTTATTAGACAGGGGATCAACTGTTTGGAGACATTCATCGACAGAAAAGGAATCATTGTTATATAGCTCAACACAGTTTCTCATTTTCATAATTTACCACGAGTACCATGTTTTACCATGCCTAATATCGATCTAGCTTACTGCAGTGAGTAACAAGTGTCTCATAGGAGCCGCGGAGTAGCATTATAACATAACTTTCAACACACTCTGATATGATAAAACAGCGCTGCGTTACCCCACATACGCATGAGGAAGAAGCGGAAGTGCTCGTCTGCTTCATAATAAAAGCTCCGCGAAATCAAGGCGTCATCAAGCTACGCCTTTGTTTTGAATAAACGACCTCTAGTGGCAAAAAAATACATATTGTGGCTTTAAATGGAAAAACTGAAGGATGTCGGTCAATCTTGTGGTTTTCACATCTTTTAAAAAAATATTCTGGAATATGAATTTAATTAAGCTGTTTAATTGACTAGAATCCAGTAGCTGATCATATATGTACCTAGATCATGTTGACAACTTAAAGAGGTGTGGCCGTGTCCGTTGTGTATGTGTGTGGTATACCTGAACAACATAAGCAGTAAGTTAGCTTTGCATGTAGTAGCAACACACAGCTGCATTTTGTACCTGCAGGGAATGAGGGGCCCTCAGGAGCCTCTATTAGTTTCTGCGGTGGCAGCGGGTCACATCTTTTTTTTTTTTCAATATTCCCCTGCTCTTTTGGAATTTCTCATTTCGGGTAAGGCTGAAAATAGCTGAGAAGCACAAAACCTGAGACTCTGCTCTGAGAACATGTGACGCCGTGACCTCAGAGCATGCTGGGAGACGCTGCAGATCTGCAGGCGGTATCTACAGTATCCCACGGACATCTACGGGCTCCGTTGTTTTTAACCTTGAGAGGGATGAAGAGAGAAAGGGGGAATTGCTAACTGTGCAAAAATGCTTGGGGTTTTCTTTTGCCGGAATAGATTTTACAATGCAAACAATGTTAGCAGAGATAAAATGTAGAATAACCTGCAGAATCTGCATTTTTGGTTCAACTGTCTTATTGTCTTTTTTTTTTTTTTGTGTGCATAATCTACTCTAAAATAGATCAGTCCATTAGGGGGCACAATCAGAGAAGAGACTGCAGGCTCAAGCGTAAGACAGTCCACAGACAAACAATGAGCAATGCAATACATTTTTTTTGTTTTTTTATCTGGTTTAATTTTAATTCAAGATTTTCAATATAATTTTCTCAGGTTGGAATATTCAAATAAAAAGATGAGCTGGTATAGTATCTAAATCAAGCTGTTTTTCTATTGTAGTTTTCCTAAACAGTGACAAATAGCCAGATCATTTTTTATCTCTAATATAATAGCTTATTATTATAATATTTCTGTCACTTAACCACCATGTTTTTCTGGATTCTTGTGCATTCTAAAAGTGAAGGCCGCCGTACAGTACCTTCAGTGCAGTCTGATAAAAATACAGGGCAAGAAAATGCATTTTCAAATCTTTTTGTTTGCCAGCAAGAACTAGCAAACAAGCGAGCGCCAGATCCAGGGCAGAGAGAGAATAAGCAGAAATAAATGACATTCTTGTTGAAGACATTTTTCATTCCCTCAAACATTATGTATTTTATCCACTATGGTTACAGGATAAATACAATCACAAAGTGAGATTTAAATGGCCTACAATGAGAAAAAAAAGGTAACCTAAAAATGTGCTTCATGTGTTAACATCTAAATTAATTGATTTTATTCAATAAAAAATGGGTAACACTTTATTTTACAGTGTCCTTCACTGTAAAACAAATATTTAAAAAGTAAGTTACCTGGTTGCCTTAAAATTTTGTGTTCACTGAAATAAAAATGTGTTAATACAATGAAATACAATGAGAATTGACATCACCCTTTATTCAAATAGTATTAAAAGATTTTGTAAGCATATTGCATAATTGTGTTTTATTTGTTATAATGCAGTGAAACATGCCAAATCAGCTAACGTCATTGCAGTATACTAATTTAACTAAATTAATGTAACTAATTTAACTAAAATTACTTAAATTAACACTATAACTAATTTAAGATCAGGAGGAATTCATTTTTTAACATAACAATTGCAGGTTGCTAGTTTTTACAGTGTATAAAATTATTTAAAAATAACGATCTGTTGTGCTTCTGTAGGCAAAAAGGGCAAACTTGAAAAGGCACATATGAAAATGTTCTAAAAAAATCTGACATAAAGCAGAAATTGAATATGTTTGCGTACTGGAATAATAGTACAACATGACAATATTCTGCACATTTAGGCCTGAATTGCTTCTGTTATATCTCAGCTCACACAGGCATGCTATGAAATTAGTTTCCACTTTTATGGAAAACATGAGATTGAGGAAATTGGTGAAATTGTGTACAACTTGTATTTTGCACAAACAAATAGCATTCTCTTATACTTGAGTTATTGTTTAGAAATGTTCTCATTTATTCATTTCAAATGATGCGTTCTGTAAATTGGAATATAATAATATTCCATGCCTTCAGCAAAGCAGCGCTGCAGTGATGTTAACTGATTTAAACGAAACAGTTTCTACCACAGGAATCCAATAACAGTTTAATGTATGTTTCTAGTAATTGCGCTCACAGCTAATTTAATGGACAGAAAACCGAGCACGGGCAAATCCGTTTATGATGTGAGACCTTTATTAGCAGAACATCATGTAATCATTCACTACACTTATGTGAAAACACAATATTTACAGAACGAAACATTTTTGATAAAAAATATTTTAGAATAATTACAATCAGCTGGTTGAACATATATTCTCTTACACATACATTTATAGAACATCCTCCTTGTTATGTACAAGTCAACACTTATCGCAGTTCTTTACAATATTAAACAGCAGGGAAATCCCTGTTCAGCACAAATCACCTAACAATAGATGTCAGATGTTTAAATTTTCATTTTGAGTCATAAAGCTTTACAGTCTGATGGTTTTTAGTAAAATTAGGTTTTAATCTGAGGTTATGTTCAAATTGAAATTTCAGTGGCGTGATGGGGGGTTGGATTCCCTGTCCAAATTCAGCATCCCCCCCCACCACTGAGAGAGAACAGAATGGGCACAGGAGAAATCTGGCTGGCTTCACCGCATCTTTGACAGCTGACGTTAAAATGTTTACATATTATGATTTAGTAGCTATTAGTTTCAGTGCTGCTCCCCTGCGATTGGGCCTGGTGTGTGTTGGATTCCCTGGTGAAGCTGGGCTTGGCTTTGGATGGGTTCAGTGCACACCTGTGAGAGAGGAATGAATAGAAGGGGTGTGTGAACTGTGTGCTCCAGACTGAGTGGCGCCACCGACAAAACAGAGGGCATGCTTGATCAACAACCCAAAACAAACCAGGTCAAACAACAAGAGCAGTGCTACACGGGGCCCGGACCGCTAACCTCACACACACACGCACATATGCACCCGCTCCAACGCACAGCTGCGGGCCAAACGTCCCTGACGCTTCAGTCTGAAGCTACCGACTAACCCCCCTGTTAGCAAGACCACCACAAGGTGGACAGATATTGCGCAACGTACAGCTGGGTTCGAGCGGCTGCCAGAGTTACAGTCCAGCCAGAGCGGAAAGCGCAAGCAGACGGATTGCCACAAAAACCGGCATTCATACTAACAGGAATATTATGGTAATAACTTCTATCTATGCGGTTTTTACTGTCATGACTCTATTAATAATAGCCATTGCAGCTGCATGTACCAAGCTCTATTAGAAGTCTGTTACCCAATTATCCTGACAGTTCAGCCCTGTTCTTTAGCTGTGAATTCTGGGTAATGAAAAGCATTTTTGCGGCTTGTCCCACTGCTGCATGTGTTTTAGCTTGTCTGAAATAGTTGTAATGCAGGCTGATTAAAACACTTGGTGTATTTGAATGTAGGTGCTTTGTTGCATCCAAAAAGTGCATTAGTTATTGATTTAGCAACAAAAAATGTGGGAATATTTTGACTGCAAAACTCGTATGGTAATGAGATAATTAGTATAAATTCAGGAGACGATGGGAAATCATTTTTAAAATAAATACAAGCATGAACGCTGAAGAACAGATTTTCTTTAGACCCAGTGCGAATTCTCCAGCGTATCGGAAGAAGAATCATTACACGTAAGCCATACATGAGACGTGGGATGAGCCCTTTGAGAATATTTCATATTGAACTTTATGTACTCACCGGTGTGCAACATTTCAGCGACACAAAATTGAGTCTTCCTTATTGACACCCGTCGTCCTCTGAAAGCAAAGGAAACAGGTGCGTTCATTCTTACTGCGGCTAATGGTGAGGTGACATGAGGGCCACAGTAACCATCAGTAAAAGCTATTGTACAAGGAGTCAATTAAAATAATGATGATCATAGAGGAGATAATATATAATAAATATGCATATACACACAAAGGTTGAGATATAATAGAATATGCATACATATCTGTAAGGGTATATATTATATTTGCAGGCTAAATGAGATTAGATAGATGAACAAAACTGAACACTGAGATCAAATTAAATTGTTTTAACATTTTGGCAAAGAACAAGGAAACACAGGCCTCCAGCAGACAGCATCATGTGTGGTTTGTTGCAGTTAGAAACACACACTATTGTCACTTCCGTGGGTGATGTGGCTACTGTGCACAGCCATTATCAGCACAGTCTTTAAGTGAATGCTTCTTACCTGCTCTGTGTTGATTTGTGTGAGAGGGGTCCGTGTGGAGGCGGGTGGGCTCGTCTGTTTCAGGAGAGCCGGGTGCGTCTCCAACGCCAGCTGCAGGTCCAGGATATAGTCAATGACATGCTGGAGGATCTCCACTTTACTGACTTTCTTATCCTGCGGAATAGTGGGCACCAGGCGCTTGAGTCGGCTGTAGCAGTCGTTCATGTCGTACTGCAGACAGAAAAGATCCTCCTCTTCCATTTTGCATCGGCTGCGCTCCGACAAATAACGCAAGGAGAGCTGACTGCAGCCAGAAGAAACCTTGTGAGGGCGAACCGGTGCGCTGGCCTTCATTCTAATAAATAAAACCACAGAGAGCTAAAAACAACAACAGACGTTCGCGGGACGCAACAAGAGGTTTCGTGTAAAAACGCAATTTGGTGCACGCAAGAAAAGGAGAGCAGTTCTATCCAGACCACATCTCCTCTTTGAGTGTGAACGCACGGTGTAAAACAGCGGAGGAGTTGAGGCTGGTCATATATAGAGGAAAAGGGGAGGCGCCACCCGCTAGAGCTTTGACAGTCCTGCGCGAGGAGAAACCGGTCAGTCACGAGCACCCGTGATGATGGAGCAGCGCGCGACCTGTAACTGCGGAGGGGCTCGAGCGCACACAAGAGGCTGCTGGGGGTGTGTGTTGTGTGTGTGTGTGTGTGTGTGTGTGTGTGTGTGTGTGTGTGTGTGTGTGTGTGTGTGTGTGTGTGTGTGTGTGTGTTAACAAAACAGAAATAATGAAAAGGATAGCTACAAAAATGTTCCTTCGCTAATAATGAACAAACATCATTTCATTGTTAGCCCGCATGTGCTTTTAAACAACATGGGGGATACCGGGGCAAGTTGTCACAGTGGGAGACAATATCTCAGTAACACGTTTTTATTTTCAAATTCTAATTATGAAAATGATACCTAGAAATGGTTTTGTAGGCATGTGTTGTTTTCAACCACCTAGTTCAAAACCCTCTTAAATTATTATTAGGCTATTATTATTGTGAATTATGTTCTTCAAGTTAAAATGTTTACTATTGCTTTTGAACTAAACACGTGTGAACAAATTAAACTTTACTAGGCCTGTTCAATCAAGGGACATCTAGATAACGAGGGCAAATTTTAAATGACAGTGGTAACACTTTACAACACAATTAGTTAACATCATTAATGCATTAACATTAACAATATTTGTTAACGTTGGATAATAAAAATACAAACTGTATCGGGTCCTTTAAAATATTGGTAACACTTTACAAGTTTCATTAATTGACATTAGTTAACTACATTAGTTAACATGAACTAATAATGCACTGCACTATTAATATTTGTTAATATTGATTTCAACATTTACTAATATGGAAATCAAATGTTGTATTTGTTAACATTAGTTAATGCACTGTGAACTAACACTGTAAAAAAATATTGTTGGTTTAACTTAAAAAGTAAGTAACCTGGTTGCCTTAAAATGTTGAGTTCATTGAAATTAAAAATTTGAGTTAGTACGATGAAGGAAATGGGTTTAATAAATAGAAACTCAAAATATTATCGTATCTGAACCACATAAATAAAAATAAAAATGTTGTGATGAATCATGAAAATAGCACAATGTGGCATGTTTCACTGCATTATAACAAATAAAACAAAATCTTTTAATACTATTTGAATAAAGGGTGATGTCAATTCTCAAGAATGTTCATTCTATTAACTCAAAGTTTTAATTTCAATGAACTCAAAATTTTAAGGCGACCAGGTAACTTACTTTTTAAAGATTTTTTGCAGTGCATCAACACTTATGTTAGTAATGTTAGTTAGTTATGTTAGTTAATACATGAACTAATGTTAACGAATGAAACCTTACTGCAAAGTGTTACCAAAATATTAACAGATACAACTATTTGTTTAATAATGTATTGAAATGTTGAAATTAACATACATAAGACTAATAAATACTTTAGAGGTATTGTCATTGTTAGTTCATAGTTACCCAATGTTACCAAACGAAAACATACTGTATAGTGTTGCCTTGGAAGTATGAACTGTTTTCTCAGGAAAGAGATTTTCATCAATCTCTAGACAGGCAGCTTTTATTGGGGCAAGTTGTCACACGTTTTATAAAAGAGATGAAGAGACAGAATGACTAAATGTGTGTGACAAGTTTCTGTATGTTTCCATGTGTGTGTGAGTGTGTGCGTGTACTGTATGTGTGTGCATTTAAAAAGAAAGCGTGCTTTCCATAGATAATAATATGTCATTTTGTGGGAAAAACATTAGCTTGGTCAGTGTCGTTATGGATTCTTGGTTCTTTCGCAGTTGTAGGCTGTAAGGACAATTGAAATAACTGAAATAATTTGGTGAAATGATATGGAAATATAATGCAGTCAAAACCTGCCTGGAACTACTTTAGCTGTGTGATTATTGGAAAATAACTGCACAGCTTAGAATGTTCATTAACCAATCAGAATCAAGCATTCAACAGCCCCGTAGTCTACATATTTATAACTGAACATGAAGTAATGGCCTGTTGACGACTACTATAGAGTGTTGTAAGTGTTAAGTACCATTAACATGATTGGAAGCTACATCAATGAACTGAAAAATATCTCTAATTACAGTAGGAAAGGCATTTTGTAAAACATTTACACAAAAGGTATTGAAAAGGAGTCAATATCCATTTGCCAAATTCTTGTGAAGTGCTCAAACACTTTGCATTGAAGCACTGAAAGAGCAGGATATTGTGTTCAATGCAAATACTTGAAGTGTTTATGACCACATCCAGTCACTCATAAAGGCTATGATTGGTCATGGAGTCATGAGCATTAACATAATCTGGGCGTCTTTCTTTCAAGCATTCTCCAGAAGAGGTTTTTGTTTATGAAGCGAATGAATCACCATTTAGCCTAACTCATTTCATTCATTTTGTGTGCCAGCCTTGCCACAGTGCAGACCATATTTCCATAGTCTTTACCGTAGATTCATGGGTCTCGCACTACAGACGGACCGGCGCCAGTCCCGTGATGTCACTTATTCACAGCAGCCCACCTTCAAATAGTCTCACATCTGTGGCAAGTTGCCAAGGCGATGGAAATGCTTCCCCGCTGGTGGCAACAAGTTAGAATCCGCTTTGCCTTTCCTCTCACTTTGATGCATGGAATCGTGTAGCGTTCTGCCTGGGTAGAATTTGTATATGTGTGATATGTATTAGGTAATCATGAGTCTTTGTCATGAAAAATTCTACTTGCCTTCTGCAGGTGGGTTGGCCAAACACCCTGCAGCTTAGCAGGTGCAAAGAGTTTGCAAATAGCACTATCCGTCATGTTATGAAAAGGGGTCCTCAAAACGGAGCGCTGGCGTCCTCCTTTGAAAACAAAACCACTTACGATGCATAAAGCCCTGCAATTAGCACATCACAACAAAAATCCTCTGCATTCTATTCTTGTTTAGTCAGAACTTGCTTTGGTTGGTAATACTTCATTTAAAAAGCAACATGCAAGGCCGTTACAGGAATGTTGCCACATCACACTTCCAACTCAGGGCTGAGAGGCTTTAAATAGATCATTGTATTCAGCATGCAGTTTGATTATAAACAAAAATAAATTAGTTATGAAAAAAAGTGGTTTTATTATACATAAATATAGTACATTATGACAAGTTTTTAGTATTGTTTCCATTTGCTAAATATTCGTATTATCGTTACTGTATATACCACCAAATTAGCCAAATTAGCATTTTAACAAAGCAAACCTAAAGAAAGTCTTGCCAAACTTTCACCAGCACGTCTCCTGTCCTACACGTGGAGCAAACAGACTGGATCATTGCTACTCTCCGTTTAAGAACGCCTATAAAGCGCAGGCACTACCAGCCTTTGGCAAATCGGATCATGCCGCCATTTTCCTCACACCTGAATACAGACAAAGGCTCGTTCAGGAACCCCCGGTGAGGCGGGAAGTTAAGCGCTGGTCGCCCCACTCAGAGACCGCGCTACAGGCAGCTCTGGATGATGTGGATTGGGACATGTTCCGTGCGAGTTCAGCTGACGTAAGTGAGTTCACAGATGTGGAGCTTTGCTTCATCAACACGCTTACAGAGCAAGCCACGCAAACAATAACAATAACGTCCTTCTCAAATCAGAAACCGTGGGTGGACAATTCAATCCGCGCTGCATTGAACGCACGCACTGCCGCTTACAATGCCGGTCTCCTAACGGGGAATATGACTGAATACAGATCGTCCTGCTATGCTCTGCGGCGCAGTTAAAGCCACAAAACTCCGTTATAAAGACCGAGTGGAGTCTCATTTCCAACGACTCCCGGCACATGTGGCAAGGTCTGAGGTCCATCTGCTCTTTTGGATCTAAATCCTCTGCAGAGGTGAGCGCTGATCCGTCGCTTGTGAATGAGTTAAACTCTTTCTACGCTCGCTTTGACTGTAACCGCGGCAACGCGACTCCGCCAAGTGGTGCGTCAGAGGGAATTACTCAGCGCAGCAACAACCACGTGATCTCTGTCTCAGAGGATGAAGTTCGGAGAGCACTCAAGCGTGTGGACGTCAGGAAATCTGCTGGGCCAGATGGTATTTCAGGCCGTGTTCTGCGGTCCTGTGCTGATCAGCTCGCCGGGTTGTTTACATCTATCTTCAATGAGTCCCTTGCTACATCTGTGGTCCCCACCTCCTTCAAAAAATCCACCATCATCCCTGTCCCTAAGAACAGTAAACCCTCTTGCCTAAATGACTATCGTCCAGTGGCTCTCACATCTATAGTCATGAAGGTCTTTGAGAGACTCATTAAAAACACCATTTGCGCCTACATTCCTGACACTTCGGACCCTCTTCAGTTTGCCTATCGTCCCAATAGATCAACTGAAGATGCCATCTCTCATGTCCTCCACTCCTCCCTCACTCACATCGACAGCAAAAGTGGGAACTACGTAAGGCTGCTATTCATTGACTATAGCTCAGCCTTTAACACCATAGTTCCCATCAAGCTAACCTCCAAACTCCTGGATCTCGGCCTGAATCCTTCTCTCTGCCACTGGATTGAGGACTTCCTCACTGGCAGGCCTCAGGTGGTGAGAGTAGGCCAGTCCACCTCCATCACCCTGAGTGTGGGAGCTCCACAGGGCTGTGTCCTGAGTCCCCTGCTCTACTCTCTCTACACGCATGACTGTTTGTCCACACACAGCTCCACCTCTATCATCAAATTTGCTGATGATACTGTTGTCCTGGGCCTCATTTCCAACAACAATGAGACGGCATACTTGGACGAGGTGGAGCAACTAACATCATGGTGCCAGGACAACTGTCTCTCTCTGAATGTTGGCAAGACCAAAGAAGACATACTCCCCCCTCATGATCAGCGGGTCACCAGTAGAGAGAGTGAGCAGCTTCAAGTGCCTGGGTGTAAACATCTCCGAGGACCTGACCTGGACTGCTCACATTCAGACACAGGTGAAAAAAGCCAGGCAAAGACTGTACCACCTGCGCCAGCTGAGGAAATTCAGGGTTTCACCAGCTATCCTGAAAACTTTAGGGGCGATAGAAAGTGTATTAACTCAGTGCATCACAGCGTGGTATGGGAACAGCACCAGTCATGACTGCAAAGCCCTGAAAAGAGTGCGCTTTTCCGAGCGTATCTCAGGGTCAACTCTCCCGTCTCTGCAGGACGTCTACACCAAACGCTGCAAAGGTAGAGCTACTAAGATCATCAAGGACTCTAATCACCCTGCAAACCCTCATTTCACGCTGCTGCCATCTGGTAAGCGCTTCCGAAGCCTGATGGCCAAAACTGAGAGACTCAGGAGGAGCTTCTTCCCCCAGGCCATCAGACTCCTGAACTCAGTCACTTAACATCACGTGACCATCGATATACTGACATTGCACTGCACTTTCTGTTCTCGTTGTTACGGTGCAACAACCTGTTATAAACCTGTTTGCACATTATACTCTTATACATTTGTTAACCACATATTTATAAGTCTACAGTTTACTCACTGCACAGTTTACCTCACTTATTTTATTCCACTTCTTTATTCTTATTTTTTTCTCCTACTTGACTTGATTATTTATAATTCTACAGATATATATATAGTACTTTTTTATCCTATTTCTATTATAATTTCCTCCTTGTGTTTTTAACTGTGAATTTGCACTGTCCATGGAGCGGACCTGTTTACATTTCACTGCCGGTTGTATATTCTGTATATCACTGCATATGTGACAAATAAAACTCTTGAATCTTGAATCTTGAAATTACCACAAAGTCATGTGGTGTGACCAAAATGCAGAAGTGTGCAAAAAATAAATAAATAAATAAATAAAAACATTAAACGGGAAATGATATCACAGAGATGACCCATGTAGACCCTCATGACCCTTTATGACAAAGAAAAGTTAGAGTAACACTTTAGAATACTGTTCTTTTATTATTGAATAACTACACAGGAACAAATGAGTAATGCAATATTAACATTAAAGAAACTAATTACCATTAGCTAATCAGTAACTAACTACTAACCCGATTCCAAAAAAGTTGGGACACTGTACAAATTGTGAATAAAAACAGAATGCAATGATGTGGAAGTTTCAAATTTCAATATTTTATTCAGAATACAACATAGATGACATATCAAATGTTTAAACTGAGATAATGTATCATTTTAAGGGAAAAATAAGTTGATTTTAAATTTCATGGAATCAACACATCTCAAAAAAGTTGGGACAAGGCCATGTTTCCCACTGTGTGGCATCCCCTCTTCTTTTTATAACAGTCTGCAAACGTCTGGGGACTGAGGAGACAAGTTGCTCAAGTTTAGGAATAGGAATGTTGTCCCATTCTTGTCTAATACAGGCTTCTAGTTGCTCAACTGTCTTAGGTCTTCTTTGTCGCATCTTCCTCTTTATGATGCGCCAAATGTTTTCTATGGGTGAAAGATCTGGACTGCAGGCTGGCCATTTCAGTACCCGGATCCTTCTTCTACACAGCCATGATGTTGTAATTGATGCAGTATGTGGTCTGGCATTGTCATGTTGGAAAATGCAAGGTCTTCCCTGAAAGAGACGACGTTTAGATGGGAGCATGTTGTTCTAGAACTTGGATATACCTTTCAGCATTGATGGTGCCTTTCCAGATGTGTAAGCTGCCCATGCCACACGCACTCATGCCACCCCATACCATCAGAGATGCAGGCTTCTGAACTGAGCGCTGAGAACAATTTGGGTTGTCCTTGTCCTCTTTAGTCCGGATGACATGGTGTCCCAGTTTTCCAAAAAGAACTTCAAATTTTGATTCGTTTGACCACAGAACAGTTTTCCACTTTGCCACAGTCCATTTTAAATGAGCCTTGGCCCAGAGAAAACGCCTGCGCTTCTGGATCATGTTTAGATATGGCTTGACCTATAGAGTTTTAGCCGGCAACAGCGAATGGCACGGTGGATTGTGTTCACCGACAATGTTTTCTGGAAGTATTCCTGAGCTGTTGTGATTTCCATTACAGTAGCATTCCTGTACGTGATGCAGTGCCGCCTAAGGGCCCGAAGATCACGGGCATCCAGTATGGTTTTCCGGCCTTGACCCTTACGCACAGAGATTGTTCCAGATTCTCTGAATCTTTGGATGATATTACGCACTGTAGATGATGATAACTTCAAACTCTTTGCAGTTTTTCTCTGAGAAACTCCTTTCTGATATTGCTCCACTATTTTTGGCCGCAGCATTGGGGGAATTGGTGATCCTCTGCCCATCTTGACTTCTGAGAGACACTGCCACTCTGAGAGGCTCTTTTTATACCCAATCATGTTGCCAATTGACCTAATAAGTTGCAAATTGGTCCTCCAGCTGTTCCTTATATGTACATTTAACTTTTCCGGCCTCTTATTGCTCCCTGTCCCAACTTTTTTGGAATGTGTAGCTCTCATGAAATCCAAAATGAGCCAATATTTGGCATGACATTTCAAAATGTCTCACTTTCAACATTTGATATGTTATCTATATTCTGTTGTGAATAAAATATAAGTTTATGAGATTTGTAAATTATTGCATTCCTTTTTTATTCACAATTTGTACAGTGTCCCAACTTTTTTGGAATCGGGTTTATAATAGCACTCTAGTTCACTATTAGCTAATCAATAGCTACTATTTTTTCATACCTCCCAGATGACTACTACAGACTACAATATACAGGTTTATAATTAATGGGAATAATGCATAATGTAAAGTTATTTATAAAGATCAAGGTAATTACCAAACTCAGGTATTTCCAAATCCTTCAAAAGGAATGACTAATTATTTGGAACTGTATATAAAGTGAAAAAACATGATAACTTCCTAATATTGACTGAAGTCACTGTAAGCTGCTGAGTTTTTTAAGGTTTTGATAGTAATTACTTCTGATGGATTTGGTAAACCTGAGTCATTACTAGCGGGTTACTCTGATGTTCACTTTAGAATACTGTTCCAATTGTCCAGTAATTCCTTTAAATGGATGTAGTAACACTTGAGTCATTACTAATGGGTTACCATGCTGTTCACTTTAGAATACTGTTCCAATTGTCCAGTAATTCCTTTAGAAGGATGTAGTAACACTTGAGTCATTACTAGCGGGTTACTCTGATGTTTACTTTAGAATACTGTTCCTATTGGCCAGTAATTCCTTTAGAAGGATGTAGTAACACTTGAGTCATTACTAAAGGGTTACAATGATGTTCACCTGATGGACTTTTGGTTCCTTACATTCTCAACTAAATATCCAAATAAATTTAATTACTAAACTAAATTAACCATATCAACTAAATTACTGATCTGCCCACATTGTCACGACATGATAACTGAAATGAGCTGGATGACATCACCGTTTTCTCCAGAGCGGCTGTACAGCCGAATCAAATTCTGTTGCATTATTTTCCTGTTAACACTGTGAAGTTGCTTTGAAACAATCAGCATTGTAAAAATATTATTATAAAAAGAAGAGGGGATGCCACACAGTGATAAACATGGCCTTGTCCCAACTTTTTTGAGATGTGTTGATGCCATGAAATTTAAAATCAACTTATTTTTCCCTTAAAATGATACATTTTCTCAGTTTAAACATTTGATATGTCATCTATGTTGTATTCTGAATAAAATACTGAAATTTGAAACTTCCACATCATTGCATTGTTTTTATTCACAATTTGTACAGTGTCCCAACTTTTTTGGAATCGGGTTTGTACTTAATAATTAGTTAATCTGAGTTTGTTGTATAGTTAATAGTAGCTACTAGAAGGTTAATATTGCGTTATGCATTTATTCCTGTAGTTATTCATTAATGAAGGAACAGTATTCTAAAGTATAAAAATTTAAAATGTAAAAATTGTAGTGCAACTCCCTAAAAACATAATGATATTTATGAATTATATTAATGATATATGTGCATTGAAAAATATTTAAAATTGCAATCAAAAAGCTTTATTACTTTTTACTTGATATTTACACCACATGTGTTTAGAGTCATTATATGTAATCCTTTCTTGATGTGTACTTAGCACACATTTTAAAATGACTGACACATTGATCATAATGTCTTTGAATATATGATTCATCTGACTCTTTAATATGCTAATATTTTAGTTGGCTTTTTAACCTGCCTATACTCTGTGTTTTGTGTACTGGTAGTTATGGCTTTTGATGGTGCCATTATCCCAGGATGGGGTTAGTGTCCATTCAGGTGAAGGGAACACATCTCACTATCTCTTTCAAAGACTGCTCTTCAAAAGAGACAAGTGTATGAATCTTTGATGGTAACCTTTCCCAGAATACCTCTCTGTCTCTCTCTCACTCTCTATTTCATCCCCAGGCAACAGGATACACTGTAACGCCTGATGTCTGCAGGCACCGTTACAGAACTTCTTTTCATCCTTTCATCCAACAAAAAGTTACTTTGTAAATTAACCTTATGAATGCTCAAATGTCAATTTTATTGGAAGAAAACCAACCTTTGGGAGTAAATGTATAATGTCAGCACACTCTTTTCATTTTAAGGTGGTGTGTGTCATTTTTGATGTCGAAATACTTTATAATATACCATCTTAATATGCAAAGGCAACTAATTAATAGGCTGTTTCCTCCATAAAGTAAACACTGAATCTGTGGCACTATCAAGTATTTTTTTCTGTTTGTCTGTGCATTCTGACCAGCCTAACAGCAACACTGATTCGAGTTTGAGGGCAGGTCTATGTTTTTGTCCAACCAATGGCAGATAGAAGGGAGTTACTTTTTGTAAATACATTTTGATCTACTGAAAAGATCAGTGAAACAATACAAGGATCCCCTCGAGCAAAAGTAGTGCACTTAAATGTGCACTTGTAGTGTACTTCAAATCATAAAAGTAAATTTTTTTTTTTAAATGTGTACTTGCAGATTACATAATATGAATAAAATAAAAGGCCACTTTTAAAAAGTGCACTTTGTAATAAGTACAATTATGTTTTCATTATGTTTTTATAATAGTTTATCATGCTTTAAAGACACTCATTTGACTTTTAAACTAGTGCACATGTAAAGTACTTGATTAAAATGTTAACTGTATGTGTTATTTGATATTACCTTTAAAATTAATATATTTTAAATGTACTAAATTTCTTCATCATTACAAGCGTGTGATCACAAATATATTCACATACAAATGTGAAAAAAATGACATTAAAGTGTATTATAGTTTGAAATTAAAGTATATTTATAGTTACTATAATTCCTGAGAACATTCGGCAGTATCATTTTAACCATATTTCAACAATAAAAGTAATTTCAGCTATAACTGCATTTAAAATAAATTTAAACTAATACATTTAATTTAATTGCAATTAACATGCAGTGATTATCTAAAAACATTATATTTGATTCACACTTAACTATATTAAAGTGCATGTATTTTATTTAAAGTGCATGCACTTAATTTTCACATTTTCTGTTAGATACAGGTGCAGTGAAAATACAAACTAAAATAATCTGTGAAATAAGTATAATCTAAGTAAATTGTGGCCAAATGATGACCAGTGATGTTCTTTGCTGTTGTGTTACTGCTGAAATTCATATCCAGACTGAACAAACCATCATAATGTTCAGTATAAGCCTTAGCAATTTTGTATGTACTTCAATTAAATTTGATCAGTGATGCAAACTGTTGTCATTGTGATGGGCGGTTGCTGTTTCTCTGTCTATCATTGTTTGAGATGGAGTTTATTTAGTGGGTCTGACTGTCTCTTATCCTCCTGCTCAATCGAGCTCTCATCTTCATTTGCACAGGTGCTACAGTATTTACAAAGAGACCTGTGCAAGCAGTTGCTCTAATACTCTCGCATTTCCACATATAGACATATACGTCTGCAAATACACGATCCACCCTTTTTGTAAGTTTCCTTCCATGGTGTAAAAAGTTATAGCACATTATGCAAGTCTATCACAGACTCAGACAGTCTAAGCTGAGGTTATGTGATCCTGGATGCAATGATGCATAAATGATAGCTCAGTGTTTTCCCAGCATTAGGCTGCGTCTGAAGATGGGCGTGTTTGCACACATAAACCCACATGCATAAACATACAGACATAAACACACCCACACACCTGCACAATAAATAAGAATTCATCTGCAGCGAGTTAGTTCACCTAATTCACCTAAAATTCTGTCACAGTCATTCAGTGAAACATATTCTGTATTCTGTCTTTTTCATGCTATTACGATGAATGTGAACTGACATTTTGAAGCTTCAAAAAATATGCAAAAGCACAAAAAGTATCACAAAACTCATCCACTATTTATTACTGTAAGTATTCTGAAGCAATATGAATATGAATTTGAATTTTAAAGTGTCCCTATTATGCTATTTTAAAGGCTCCTAATTTTGTTTTGGAGTCTCCTACAACAGGCTTACATGCATCCAAGGTCAAAAACACTTTAATGTTCTTATAATACACATTGCAGCATGTATATCTTTTTGTCAGCGATTTTAAAGGTCCAAAGATGAAGATAAGTCAAGAGATTCTAAAACAAATGAATTTAATAAGAAAACAAACCCAGATAATCAAAGTTCATGAGACAGTGTCTCTCAGCACAAGCGTTCATTAACACAAACAAAAACCAACCGTAAACTGAGAACTTAAATCTACACAGATAATGAGCTAAAAGACTAACAGGTGTAATGATCAAATGGTAACTAATAATAGTGGGGAAACATGAACAAAAGAAACAGGAAGCAATGCAGAACAAACTAAAAGTCCATGAAAATGAAACACATGAAAGACAAGATAACTGAATAAGTGTGGCTCTTTTCTCACAGTGTCTGAGGCCATGTCCACACTAATACGTTTTCATTGGAAAACGCATTTTTTCCCCTCCGTTTGATGTTTCCCTCCGTGAGACGGCATTGTATTCATGAAAACGGAGTTTTTTGAAAACGCTGTTTTCGCGTCGTAGTGTGGACTGTGAAAATGGTATTTGAAAAACGCTGATGCATATTTAGTCATGTGACGCATATTGTAACATAACCAATAGATATGTATATTTATACCGCTATTGTGCCAGTTATGTGCTATTGATTTTCACACAGTTGGTAAAATATGTTACTTTGCACATGTTATATCACAGTCCTGCAAGTTTCCTCGGCTCCACCAGAGACCCTCGAACGTGAAGCTATACCAGGTTCCCTCATCCTGCCGGCTACTCCTTGGTCAGTCGTCACCCCTGCACCACAGTCTTACGGGCCTCCTGCTGCTCTTTGGATCTTCACCCCTAGGGCTGCAGTGAGATCCTCCTTCCCCCCGGGCTCACCTAGGTCCTCGGTCGCACCGCTTCGGGACCTGTGATTACTCCTTGAGTGTTCGTCACCTTGGCTCCGCCCAGGCCTTCAGTGCCGGTGGGGTCGCTCAATCCCATCAGCTCTCCGTCATCACCTGGGGATCACCTGAAATCGGCTCTGTCTCCGTTGGTCATCCTGCGGAGGTTGTTGACCACACCCGCTCCTTGGATCCTCCCTCTATCGCTGCCACCGTGGGCTGTCATCATCTCCATGCTCTGGGTCAGCAGCAGGCCACTCCTCCGGTCACTGATACTCCCTCCATCTGTCCCTCCTTGGAGTGCCTGCCTGTGTCTGCCAGCCCTTCACCAGCTCCTCTGAAACCTCTACCCTCCCTCCCTCCCTCCCTCCCTCCCTCCCTCCCTCCCTCATTTGTTTTTTATGTTGTCTTCATTACGGCACAAGGTCACACTTTCTGGGGATGGGGGGGTTGGGGGGTATTATGTCACTCACATTCTGTTATGTTTGTATTATATTAATTTTCACAGACTCTTATTTAATTTTCGTTAAGTTTCCTGTTTTCCCCTGTCTAAGTTCCCACCACCTTGGTTGTTCATTAATTGTCACAGGTGTTTATCATTTGCCCCTCATCTACCTTTGTATTTAGCTTCGTTCTGGACGCTCCTCAGTGTCTGGTGTTGACTGTGTTTTAACACACTGTTACGCTATTCTTGACTACGTTTGAGTTACAGCAATAAACTTTGTTTTACTTTTACTTCATCATTGTCTTCCTCTTTGGACCATCCGTGACAGAGACAAAATAATTTGGCATTATGGATCGTCAGGCCTAAATGAGGCTGTAATGTAACTACCTCAGGGGGGACTAAATGCCGCTAGGTGCAACAAACTGTAATTTGCTCTAGTGTCTGTTCAAAATAAATGAAAAGAAACCTAGAATTGGGGAACGAAGGTACAAACCGTGACTTCTGTGTACCGTTACAACCCTTTTATCTACACATACTTTCTAGAAGACCAGCACAGAAAAACAGGTCCCATTTGTTATTTTTGTAATGCCTTTTCCCTCCAGCTTATGATCAATTATGTTCACAGCTTGATGATTTCATTCTGGTAATTTTTCCATCTGTTTTAGCTTTGTGGAGATTAACACATTACTCCTTTGTGTAAGTAAATGCTTACTTGAGCATTTATCTTTCAAGAAGTTGCACCTTCAAGAGAATATGTTTGGCCATTTTGTCTAACCTGAGTATGATGTGCTATGTAGATCAGGCTTAGTTGTGGACTAAACTGTAGCGTCAATGTTGAGGATAATTATTTTAAAAAAGTGTCTGGAAAACTGACACTTTTAGATCAAATTTTTCGAGTCTTAGAGCTGACTTAAGGGTCACAAGAAGTGAGTAAACAATGCTAAATTGAAATAATAAAATGTTAATAAGTTACCATATTGTACCAAACATATAATCATGTATAGTATGGTAAAATAAATGGTCTTATATATCAGTTACAAACCCGATTCCAAAAAAGTTGGGACACTGTACAAATTGTGAATAAAAAAGGAATGCAATAATTTACAAATCTCATAAACTTATATTTTATTCACAATAGAATATAGATAACATATCAAATGTTAAAAGTGAGACATTTTGAAATGTCATGCCAGATATTGGATCATTTTGGATTTCATGAGAGCTACACATTCCAAAAAAGTTGGGACAGGGAGCAATAAGAGGCCGGAAAAGTTAAATGTACATATAAGGAACAGCTGGAGGACCAATTTGCAACTTCTTAGGTCAATTGGCAACATGATTGGGTATAAAAGAGCCTCTCAGAGTGGCAGTGTCTCTCCAGAAGTCAGATTGGGCGAGGATCACCAATTCCCCCCAATGCTGCGGCCAAAAATACTGGAGCAATATTAGAAAGGAGTTTCTCAGAGAAAAATTGGAAAGAGTTTGAAGTTATCATCATCTACAGTGCATAATATCATCCAAAGATTCAGAGAATCTGGAACAATCTCTGTGCGTAAGGGTCAAGGCCGGAAAACCATACTGGATGCCCGTGATCTTCAGGCCCTTAGACGGCACTGCATCACATACAGGAATGCTACTGTAATGGAAATCACAACATGGGCTCAGGAATACTTCCAGAAAACATTGTTGGTGAACACAATCCACCGTGCCATTCGCCGTTGCCGGCTAAAACTCTATAGGTCAAAAAAGAAGCCATATCTAAACATGATCCAGAAGCACAGGCGTATTCTCTGGGCCAAGGCTCATTTAAAATGGACTGTGGCAAAGTGGAAAACTGTTCTGTGGTCAGACGAATCAAAATTTGAAGTTCTTTTTGGAAAACTGTGACGCCATGTCATCCGGACCAAAGAGGACAAGGACAACCCAAGTTGTTATCAGCGCTCAGTTCAGAAGCCTGCATCTCTGATGGGATGGGGTTGCATGAGTGCGTGTGGCATGGGCAGCTTGCACATCTGGAAAGGCACCATCAATGCTGAAAGGTATATCCAAGTTCTAGAACAACATATGCTCCCATCTAAACGTCGTCTCTTTCAGGGAAGACCTTGCATTTTCCAACATGACAATGCCAGACCACATACTGCATCAATTACAACATCATGGCTGCGCAGAAGAAGGATCCGGGTACTGAAATGGCCAGCCTGCAGTCCAGATCTTTCACCCATAGAAAACATTTGGCGCATCATAAAGAGGAAGATGCGACAAAGAAGACCTAAGACAGTTGAGCAACTAGAAGCCTGTATTAGACAAGAATGGGACAACATTCCTATTCCTAAACTTGAGAAACTTGTCTCCTCAGTCCCCAGACGTTTGCAGACTGTTATAAAAAGAAGAGGGGATGACACACAGTGGTAAACATGGCCTTGTCCCAACTTTTTTGAGATGTGTTGAAAATATTGAAATTTGAAACTTCCACATCATTGCATTCTGTTTTTATTCACAATTTGTACAGTGTCCCAACTTTTTTGGAATCGGGTTTGTAGTTCTAGTTATCAAATTTGATTAGTTGAAAAGCGTTCACATCAGATAGACAGTATTGTGTCACTGACTTTTGCACGACCCGATATTTGCAGAGTTAGACACATTCCTGCGTCAACATATTTTGTTGATCCTGGAACAACAGTCCGGAAATGTAGTCCAAATCATATCCCTACCCATAAAGTTATCCATAAAATCAGAGAGAAATTATACTGTATGTGAACAGCACTGATGTTAAATGACCTAACCCTGGTTGTAAGCCTAAACTTGACATAAATTGTAGACTTCCCTCAAATATGATTGGTTGATTTGGAATGTTGCTCCAGGAACAACAAAGATGTTGATCCAGGAACATGTTGCCCTTGGTGAAATCACTTGTCTGTGTTTGCGGATTCCAGACAGCCTGTTCCAGACAGCCAAAGCTGATTGTTTTCAAACTTTTTATGAACAGAAACTAGGAGTGTTAGTTTATTAAATGAATTAACCACAATTAATTGTGTGATTCCAGAAGTGTCGAGAATTGAATATTCTTAATAAAACAACAGTTGCTGAGGGGAAAAATAAATATTCAGTTTACTTGTTTTTTCTTTTTTACATTTTAAGTCATCCTGAAAAAGTCTTGGCTCTTCTTTTCTCTTTTTATTTCTTTTTGTTTGAAACCCACCATTTTCTACAGAGGAACCAGTCTCTTAGAGAATATGTTACCCTCTCGAAGAATTAATAGCTCTCAATGATCTAACCATCTGCTAGCGAAGGTTCATACCTACCCACTGGTTAGAGAAAGTGAAAATGGGCATTTGTTAAAGAAAGCTCTTTCTCATATAGTTCCGTGCGTCCTGTGGTCTGAAAGAGCAGGGCCCTCACTAAAGGCCACCATCTGCTGTTCCTTTCTTTCGAACAACCCCTGAGTGCTGCTGACGGCCTCTTCCCAGCTCTGATCCCGATCCTAACACCACTGCCGTGCGGAATGGAATGCTCGGCTAATTCTGAGAGAAGGAACAAGGGAGGGGGGGAGAGGGTGTCTATATGAACATCACCCCTTTAGAGAGGGATAGAGTGAGAAAATGGCTAGTTGAATATCATTGTTTCTAGAAATATCTCTTGTTTCTCCAGTCAGTCTTTTTCCCTCTCATTGATTATTCCCACCTCTTGTCCTCAGTTTTAACACACACACACACACACACACACACACACAAACCGATCCACACGCCTTCTGCCTTTCTCAGAGTTTGCAAAGGAATGTTTTTTAAGGGAACAAAACAGCGCACTTGTGGGAATGGTGCAGGATTAGTAGTGTGGGTTGTAATGAGTGTGAGAGGCCAAAGCCTGATCCCTACTCATTAACTCATCTTTTCACCCTCATCCCCCCATCCACAGTCTTTCATCTGATTTCCCTTTTAATCCCTTCATTCACCCAAATTATTCTCCGGTGTTCAGAGATTGCTCCTGTCCTCTTGGGCTGAGAAACGGCCATGTCCTAAATAAATATTTGTCAGTTGGCAAATAGTTTTTCTCATACTTTTCAGCCCTAGCATTGGAAGTTTTAATAAAGAATCTGCAGGAACAGCAATGTGAGTAAATCCATGTGTTGAATAATCATGTAAAATGCTTCCACAAATGTGCAAATTATAACACAACGTGTGTGTGTGTGTGTGTGTGTGTGTGTGTGTGTGTGTGTGTGTGTGTGTGTGAGACTCTTCTCAGGTTTCATAGGATAACAAGAAATTTCAATGTTTTTTTTTTTATTGATGTTTTTAGAAGTAACACAGAAGAAAAAAACAGCTTCATTGGAATAATGTGCCTGTGTTAACATTTTTGTAAAACGCTATTATGCAGCTTCTTGGTGTGTCCATGTTTTGCAACACTTACAAAGTGAAATATCCAGTGAGTGACGTTAAAAGTGCGTTCAGTTTTAATGTACCAGGTGAGCTACCGAGCAAGTCTATGCCTAAATAGCCGTACATATGGAGCTGGTCATGTGATGCAAGCGTCAAACTGTATTAGTCTGCACATCGTGTCCTATACAGTAAAATTGTATTGAAGTAACAACATAGTATTGTGCAGGGAAACACTAAAATAAGTCTTTATTAATTGATAATCTGCTCGTTAACATAATTTGGTGTTTTGCTGCCAGTAGTGTACAGCATAGGTAAGATTTTTCCTGGTGAAGAAAAAACAAAACAACGTACACAATGTCATTTCTAAATTCACATCTGCTTATTAAACACATAAATAAATCATTAAAACACACTAACCTTTTTTTTCTAGGTTATGGTGAAATATTTTTATCCTTTGTGCAGAGGATGGATGGCACAGATGGTTGGATTCTGAGGCACTTTTTCTTCATAGTGTCTTTATAAAAGAGAGAAGCCTCTTTCTTGGCTAATATTTAGCTCCTTCAAATGCTAATGGCTTGGTTCCCTTCTCCAAGGTTAGCATAACAATTATGGGAATGCTTTAGATGTGGGACATTTGTTTATGAGTTGAAAGGGGTGTGTGGAAGCATGGAGCAGAGGGGTCTGTGCTATTCTCCCTGTGAACCTTGAGTCAATTTCAAGGTACAAAGCTGCACAGCTATTACAATTAGCAAGCTAATTTTCATGTGGTGCTATTTGCTCTAAAATTTTGGATGAAAATATCAGGCATATTAGAATTTAATTTGATTTTATTCGGTTTTAGAACCCTGTTTATGTAATTATGCCTCATTTACAAAAAAGGTTGTATGTCATAAATATATTTCAGTGTAAATATAGCCAGAAATATACAACAAATGAGCATGGACAGACTTCATTAGCCGTTCAAAAAAGTAAAAAAAAAAAAATACATAAATATTTTTAAAGAATCTAGAGAAAATCCATAATTTGTGATAATAAATACATTATTGAATTTCACCCTCTAGAGAGTTTTATATTTCATTTACATCTTGAAAGGAAAAAAAAATAATGTTGCTATTCTAATTTCATGGAGTAGATCAAAGTTGCCTGTAAAAAAGATATATTAAACTGAATGTGTCAACAGTTTGACCTCATTAACCACAGTTATGAAATTTTCCAAATGGCCAATACGACATCAAACACTCCAAATGTGATATGGCTACACAAGCCATCTCATATTGAGCAAATAGGATTAAATTGATCTCTTCTTCATTATCAACTCATTGAAATGTTCTTATTCTAAACTGAATATACAGTAGGTAAATTAAAATAAGTCTCTATCTATCTATCTATCTATCTATCTATCTATCTATCTATCTATCTATCTATCTATCTATCTATCTCTATCTATCTATCTATCTATCTATCTATCTATCTATCTATCTATCTATCTATCTATCTTATGTTTATTTTCTGTATCAACTTCTAAACTCCAAAGACAAATGAGATCACTGGTGTGTTTTCATTAGGAGGAAAATCTGAGAAGCAAGAGACACAGGCAAAAGTGTCAGATTACTTTAAATTTAAGGCAATAGTTGTCAAGGAGAAACAATTGAGATATTAAAGAAATCTCATTTGTGACTATTTAGTCCTACAGGGAAATGTGATGCGTAACTAGAAATATCTCTTATTACTCCAAAAAAATAAAATAATAATAATTCCCAGTGTGCTTCGCTCAAAAATATACCACTATTCCTCTAAGGCTTTTCCATGCATTATTCACCTGTTCTGTTGCCAAGAGAGTGCTCAGGGGAATCGTTGAGACCTCATTGCAATATTTATGCGGATCTCTGTATTGCTTTACTTCCAACCTTATTAAACTCCATAATTTTCTCAGGAGAGCCTTCCACACTAGAGCTTCACTGTCAAAAATATTCATAAATATGCCTAATAAACAAATTAGCATATTCATAGTAAGTGCTGATGACAGTCACTCTGGGTTTTATTTCATACACAAATGGATTTTTTTTTTTAGATTTCTGTGAATTGTATGGTCTCTAAAATTATTAATATTTTTCTAACCTACAGTCCCTTGTATTTTATAAAACAGCCTTGGTTTGCAATTTAATTGCATTTTAAAGTATACAAAAGAAATTTGATTACATAAAGGCTTTAAAAGCAGCCAGGGCCAGGCAAACAAATGAACAGACGTCACCTAAAGTGAACATTCCATCACAGTTTAGTAGTAATTTCTTCATTCAGAAAATCGAAAACATCAGAAATACAATTGTAAATGTACATCCTTTGACAGCATTTTATGATTCAGCCTCAATTATCGGCCCTCAAGAACAATTGCGGTGCTTTACAGGAAGAGTTCAATAAACTTGTCATTGAATCTAAACCAGCAACATGTTTACTAGATCCGATTCCCACTTAATTACTGAAAGAGTTGTTACCTGTAGAAGAAGAGCCTCTTCTTAATATTATTAACTCTCTACCTCTGGGTCATATCCCAAGACCGTTCAAGCTGGCTGTTATTACACCTCTCATTAAATACCACAACTAGATCCAAATAAATTGCAGACCCATTTAAAATCTTCCATTTATGTCTAAAATGCTAGAAAATATTCTGTACGCTCAATTGTGCTCCTTCCTGAAAAAAAAAGAAAAGAAAATAAATAAAATTCAGTCCAGATTAAGGCCCTATTAGTACAGAAAAAATCCTTGTTTCTGACCAAGGCTGCATCTCAGTACTAGTTTTACTTGACCATAGCGCTGCATTCAACACTAAAGATCATGACATACTCTTAGATTGACTACAAAATTACATTGGTTTTCAGGGACAAGCATTAATTTAGATCGTACCTATCAGACCATTACCATTTTGTGTATTTAAACAGGGAATTTTCCAAGTTAACGGCAGTAAATTATGGAGTGCCACAAGGGTCTGTGTTAGGTCCTCTGCTATTTTCAATATATATGCTGCCAATTGGTAATATTTTTAGAAACATGGAATTAGTTTCAACTGCCGATAATACTCAGTAATGTATTTCATCATGACCAAATTAAATCGTCTCGGTTACGTATGTAACCCTCATTCCCTGAAGGAGGGAACGGAGACGCCACATCGGAGTACCGACGAATAGGAATTCTCGCTCGCGAGCCAATCTACTTCGAGTGTAACTAAAACGAGCCAATGCACATTGGCATGCAATGATTGCACCAGGTGCTCATGCCACGCTGTGCGGGTATAAATGAGACACAGGTGATTGCATCAAATTAGCCTTTTGCTGAGGAGCCGAGTAGGTAGGCAGGCACCCCAGCAGGGTACAGAGGACATGGCGACGGGGACGTGGCGTCTCCGTTCCCTCCTTCAGGGAACGAGGGTTACATACGTAACCGAGACGTTCCCATTCAGTCGGTCACTCTCGACGCCACGTCGGAGTACCGACGAATAGGAATCCCTACCAAAGTGCCATGGCCTCTGCCCCCTTCCAGTGCCCAGTGTGAGCCACCTGAGCTCTCTTACCTGATGAGACGGGGCTCACACCAGGAAGTCCATTACTGCTGTTCCGCATGACCCTGTTCAGTGATTATTGGATGACACTGGGAAAGCGTGCCCTAGAAAAGGGGCCGCTGCGGAGCCCACATCGTACCCCGGAGGAGTTATGTGGAGTACAAAGCTGAGCCGTAGCCCGCAAGGGAGGAGGGGCTCAGTCCCGTGACGGGAAGGCTCTCCCAAGGGAAAGACACGGGCTTCCCGTAGGAGCGACCGTGGAAGAAATATGGGATCCCGCAGGGTCACTCATATAAGCCCAGCCCATTACCGGTTCTCAAGGATTCAGCGGCAGGGGCCTGATGCCCGACGCCCGCGACGTCCGGCACCGAGGGAGATGGAGGACTCACAGAGTTTGCTTCTGGAGAATAAGAGCGCCGGCGCAGCAAGCCGACAAGAGCCGGGCCTCTCAGTGCTTCTACCCGTTTGAGGTGAGAACACAGGAGGAGACTGGCTCTACACGTAGGCTATAGAATCTAGCGAACGTGTTGGGTGTCGCCCAGCCCGCAGCTCTACAGATGTCTGACAGCAAGGCGCCACGTGCCAGCGCCCAGGAGGATGCAACACTTCTAGTAGAGTGTGCTCGCACCCGAGCGGACAGGGCACACCTTGTGCTTGGTAAGCCAAGGTGATGGCATCCACTATCCAGTGGGCCATCCTCTGCTTGGAGACAGCCTTTCCCTTCTGCTGGCCTCCGTGACAGACAAAGAGCTGATCTGAGGTTCTGAAGCTTTGAGTTCTATCCACGAGATCCGCAGAGCGTGGACGGGACAGAGCAAAGCTAGGGCTGGGTCTGCCTCCTCCGGGGCAGCGCTTGCAGGTTCACCACCTGGTCCCTGAAGGAGTGGTAGGAACCTTGGGCACATAGCCAGGCCGGGCCTTAGTACCACGTGGGTATTACCCGGCCCGAACTCTAGGCACGATTGGTCGACCGAAAATGCCTGCAGGTCCCCTACCCTCTTGATGGAGGCCAATGCAGCCAACAGCAAAGTCTTCATAGACAGAATCTTTAGCTCTGCTGACTGCAAAGGCTCGAATGGGGCATTCTGGAGTGCTCGGAGCACCAGAGCAAGATCCCAAGAGGGTATGGAGGGGGGTCGAGGAGGATTTAACCGTCTCGCCCCCCTAAGGAACCTGACGACCAGGTCGTGCTTCCCAACCGACTTACCTTCTACGTGGTCGTGATAGGCGGATATAGCAGCAACATAGACCTTGAGGGTGGAGGGTGACAGCCTACGCTCCAACCCTTGTTGCAGGAAGGAAAGCACAGACGCGATCGAACATCTTCGGGGGTCCTCTCGGCGAGAAGAACACCACTCGACGAACAGGTTCCACTTCGAGGCGTAAGCCTGTCTTGTAGACGGTGCACATGCCGAAGTGATGGTGTTAACTACCTCTTGGGGTAAGTCACCTAGAACCTCCGCGTCCGTCCCCCGCCAGACATGAAGCTTCCACAGGTCTGGACGCTGGTGCCACAGGGTGCCCGTCCTCTGAGTCAGAAGGTCCTTCCTCAGAGGAATCAGCCAAGGAGGGGCTGTCGCGAGGAGCATAAGTTCTGGGAACCAGGTCCGTTGGGCCAGTGCGGCGCCACCAACAGGAGCTGCTCCTCGTCCTCCCTGACCTTGCACAGTGTCTGTGCAAGTAGGCTCACTGGGGGAAACGCATATTTGCGCAG
This sequence comes from Paracanthobrama guichenoti, assembly GCA_018749465.1. Taxonomy (NCBI): domain Eukaryota; kingdom Metazoa; phylum Chordata; class Actinopteri; order Cypriniformes; family Gobionidae; genus Paracanthobrama; species Paracanthobrama guichenoti. The sequence goes on along the minus strand of CM031958.1, from coordinate 15,240,628 downwards.
CCCCTGGGGCCAGCTGTGCGCAAGGGCATCCGTGCCGAGTGTACCCTCGGTCAGCGTATAGAACCACTGGCAGTAGGACGTTTCTGGGGAAGCAAACAGGTCGACCTGTGCCACCCCGAACTGTCTCCCGATCAGCTGAACCACCTGGGGGTGGAGTCGCCACTCCCCTGGGAGCGCAGCTCGTGAGAGCTCGTCGGCCACACGGTTGCGCACACCAGGGACATGAATGGCCTGAAGCGACCTCAGACACTTCTGACTCCAGAGGAGGAGATGGTGGGCGAGTTGCGACATGCGACGGGAGCGCAGACCACCTTGTCGGTTGATATACGCAACAGCCGCAGTGTTGTCCAGTGGACCAGTACATCTTTGCCCGTAACGCCCTTTGAGGCGGCTCAGAGCAAGATGCACTGCTAGCAACTCGAGGCAATTGATGTGCCAATGCAGGTGCGGGCCCGTCCAAACCCCTGACACTGCATGCCCGTTGTACGTGGCTCCCCAGCCCATGGCGGAGGCATCCGTGAAAACCACAGTATGCCTGGACACCTGTTCCAGGGGCACTCCAGCCCGAAGGAACGAAGGGTCTGACCACGGACTGAAGGACTGGCGACAGGCGGTGTGATGCTCACCGGTGAGTGCCGCGTTGCCACGCCCATCTCGGGACTCGGCCGTGTAGCCAATGCTGAAGCGGTCTCATATGAAGCAGGCCGAGCGGCGTTACTGCCGCCGCGGCTGCCATATGCCCCAGGAGCCTCTGAAACCATTTCAGTGGAACCGCCATCCTGCCCTGAAACGTGTTCAGGCAGTTCAGCATCGACTGGACATGCTCCTCTGTGAGGCGCGCTGCCTGCTCGACCGAATCCAACTCCATACCGAGAAAAGAGATCCTCTGCCCGGGGGCGAGTTTGCTCCTTTCCCAGTTGACCCGAAGACCCAACTGGCTGAGGTGTCTGAGCACCAGGTCCCTGTGTTCGCACAACTGATCCCAGGACTGTGCTAGAAAGAGCCAGTCGCCGAGATAGTTGAGGATGCGAACGCCCCGTTCTCTCATGGGCACGAGGGCCCCTCCGTGACTTTCGTAAAGACATGGGGACAGGGCCAGCCCGAAGGGCAGGACTTTGTACTGATATGCTCAACCCTCGAACGCAAAGCGCAGAAATGGCCTCGCGCCGAGGAAGGATCGAGACATGAAAGTACACGTCCTTCAGGTCGACCGCTGCAAACCAATCTTGGGGACGGATGCATTCGAAAATGCGCTTCTGCGTGAGCGTCTTGAACGGTAGCTTGTGGAGGCTCCGATTCAGGACTCGCAGGTCCAAGATTGGCCGTAACCCACCGGCTTTCTTGGGTACAATGAAGTACGGGCTGTAGAGGCCGGTCTTCATATCGGCTGGAGGACCGGCTCTCGCGCGCCCTTCGCCAGCAGGACAGCGATCTCCACACACAGGACATGGGCATCTGCAGCATTCACCGGCGAAGCGGATGCCCCTGATCCTGGGGGAGCGCCAGGCGAACTGAATCGCATAGCCGAGCCTGATGGTCCGAATGAGCCAGCGAGACGGACCGAGGAGCACTAGCCAGGCTCCCAGGGACCGTACAAGCAGGACCATAGGGACCACCGGCGTACCCACCGTGGGGCAGCGAGGTGGAATGCAGAACCGGACTGGGGCGGCTGTCTCGTGGAGGCGGCCCGCAGCGAGGTGAGAGTGTGCCGTGCAACACTTACCTGATTCCACAGGTGGGCAGCAGGAACATGAGGGGTTGTCCACTGCTGCCCGCTGGCGAAGAGGGAGGATGAGTGTGGTCCGCGTTTGACCGGCCACAACTCTCGAGCCCCTGCGGACCCGGAGATGGAAGGAACTGCTCTTGTGTTGAGAATTTGGGTACCGCTGGGGCTGAGCCCAGCGGCGGAACAGAGACAAAATGGAACACAAGATTCTCCTCCCGGCCCTCCACCGGGGGATGGAGCGGTGTGGTCACCATCTCCAGAAGAGCAGTCCTCCTCACCTCCGGGTCGCCCGTCTCGTGGCAGCCTGCCCTTGGCCTTGCCTCCCCTCTTGGCAGGCGTCTGGACGGGTAGGGCGGCCTGCTTGCGCCCGGCTCCACAACGCCGCTTGGGTGGAGGAGCGGAGGCAGACGCAGGCGGCCGCCCTCAGCGACGAGCAGGCTGAGGCGCTGCCGGCGGCGGGGTGGAGACAGCAGCTGACCGCCGAGGCAGAATGTGACTGACCGCCTCAGTCTGCTTCTGTGCGGCCAAGAACTGATGGGCGAAGTTCTGGGCCGTCGCCGCCAAGAGGCCAGTCTGGGAGACGGGGGAGTTAAGGAACCTGACTTTGTCGGTCTCCCTCATGTCCGCCAGACACAGCCAGAGGTGGCGTTCCTGGACCACCATAGTGGACATCGCGACGACCCACGGCCCGCGCCCGTAACCTTCGTCCGCACGGCCGCGAGGTCCGTTGCGGTTCTCAGTTCCTGGAGAACTGCGGGATCGTGACCACCCTCGTGCAAGGTCTTCAGAGCCGGGCCTGATGGACCTGCAACAACGCCGTAGCGTGTAAAGCGGAGCCTGCCTCTCCACAAGCCAGGTAGGCCTTCCCGATCAGATCGGATGAGTACCTACAGGCCCCGGAGGGAAGACACGGGTTCCCCCTGGAAGTGGAGTTAGGGCACAGTTGCATAGCAACGGCCCGTTCCACGGGGGGAACCTGCGTGTATCCCTTTGCAGGTCCGCCATCGAGGGTGGTGAGGGAGGAGGATCCACTAGGCCGGTTTCGGGCAGTAAAAGGTGCCGTCCACGACCTTGTGAGCTCCTCGTGCACCTCCGGGAAAAAAGGCACCGGGGTGGGGCGCTGAGAACCAGCACGGGCCACCCCGAGAAACCAATCATCCAGCCTTGAGGATTCGGGACACGGTGGAGGGTTCCACACGAGCCCGACTCTCTCGGCGGCCCGGGCAAGCATAGCCATCATCTCCGGATCAGTATCGGGCACAGTGGGTCTACCCGGAGGAGCCCCCTGCGCCGACACATCCTCTCCAGAGAGTTCTGACCCTCCCTCCGATGCAGCGATGGACATCTGGTCCTCAAGGGGAGCCCCAAAGGATACGGATGGTGCACATCTCGTGGATGGCCCACCGCGTTCCAATGGCAGCTCTACTGGCTGCGGAGTGCGAGAGGATGAGGGTTCCCGGGTTGGTTCCTGGGGAAACACGCTCACCGTAACCCTCAAATCAGCCGGGCTACTGCCTGAAGTAACTCTCTGAGGAGAGTTAGATCGTGGCAGAGGCACAGAGGCTCCGCCCCTTGCGAGACGGAGCCGCGATCGCAACTCCGAGATGGTCATGTTCCCGCAGTGAGAACATGATTCATCCACCAGCGCTGCCTCAGCGTGCTGAACGCCCAAACACGAGATACAGCGCTGATGACCATCCCTCGGTGACAGGAAACCACCGCATCCAGAAACACACAGATAGAATGTCATCTTGAAAAAGACGCAAGCTCTATCTGTGTAAGCTCTTTCAGAAGGACGCTCTCCTTGATGCTGAAGCACGCAGGGACACCGTCAGGGATAGTGCAGCCTGACGTGCGCGGTCTCTCACACGAAGGCGCTCTCTTACCAGCCGTGGGAACGGCTTTTTAGCGCTCTCCACCTAGCGCACCGAACCGGCTGTGAGAACAGCCTTTGTGATCGTTCTGTTCAAACAACAAAGAGAGATGATCGGAAAACCACACGACCCGCTGCTGTGCCGTCACACCAACACCGAATGAAGAGATCGCTTCGGAAAGGCGGCTTCCATCTTCAGTCAGGACTGCGAAGTAAGGAGTGATATCTGTAGTAACCATCTACCACTCAGCTCCGAAGCAAAATGCTAATTTGATGCAATCACCTGTGTCTCATTTATACCCGCACAGCGTGGCATGAGCACCTGGTGCAATCATTGCATGCCAATGTGCATTGGCTCGTTTTAGTTACACTCGAAGTAGATTGGCTCTCGCGAGCGAGATTCCTATTTGTCGGTACTCCGACGTGGCGTCGAGAGTGACCGACTGAATGGGAACTTTAAATTATTCAAGTTGACAGAGTGCATTAAAGATATAAAATATTGGATGACCAGTAATGTTCTTCTATTAAATTCGGATAAGACTCACTGTAAAAAAATCCAGCTCACAAAATTTTAGGCTAATGATTATGTTTTAGTTAACTGGACAATTAAATACAAAAAAAAAGTTGGCTTAACCAGTGAAAAGAAGTTGGTTCAACAATTGTTGGACCAACCTAGTATTAATTGTAAATTCGATTTGTAATTGCAAGTTAACAAGCATACAAGCTGCAACAAGTTAAGCATTCATGGCTCCCAGCATGCATTGCGCCATGAAGCATGTCATCATTGAGATTCATAGGCTGATTCTTGATGTCTGTGGGAGTAAATCTCACAAGAGGTCAAAGTGCTTAATGTACAATCGGTTTTAAACCTTATTCAGCTTTTCTGATAAAAAAAAAAAAAAAAAACGTGCTAAAAATAAACAATTTTCAACACAAAATTTAAAAAAAACTGAAAAAAACTGATAAAAACTCAATCAGCTGAACAAAAGATCTTAAATTGGGAGACATGAGTTGAGTGAACTACTTTGTGTAAAAGTTGAGTAAACTCAAAAATGTTGTGCAGCAAATTGCCTTACAATTTTAAGTTACAATTTTATTACAGTGTGAGGTATTACTTATTGGACCAAAAACTTGTACACAGAATCTCTTAATGTATAATTTGCATTGAAGGATGTATTGTTACTTCAGTTAAATACCTGGATGTTATATCAGACAGCAACTTGTCTTTCAAAAATCATATTTCATATGTTACAAAAGCAGCCTTCTTCCACCTCAGAAAGCTATGAAACATGTTATCTGTTTCTGATGCTGAAAAGCTAGTTCATGCATTCATGACCACTAGACTAGATTACTGTAATGCATTACTAACTGGTTGTCCTGCATCCTCATTAAACAAGTGACAGTTAATCCAAAATGCAGCTGCTAGAGCTCTTACTAGGTCAAGAAAATATGATCATATAACACCCAATTGACCATCTCTACACTGGTTACCTGTTAAGTTCCGAATCAATAATAAAGTATTGCTACTGACCTATATGGCCCTAAATGGTTTAGCTCCTATGTATTTTATTGATCTTCTATCACCCTACAATCCATCATGCTCTTTAAGTTCACAAACTCTGGACTTTTGGTAGTACCTACAGTACCTAGAATATCTAAGTCCACTAAAGGAGGGAGAGTGTTTTCACATTTGGCTCCTAAACTCTGGAATAGCCTTCCTGATAATGTTCGGGGCTCAAACACACTCTCCCAGTTTAAATCTAGATTAAAAGACACATCTCTTTAGCCAAGCATTCTCATTCTACATCTAATAACCTTGCACTAAAGTTATATCAGATCAAATTCACACGGTTATCTTTTGCTTGAAATGTTATGAACAGCAACTATGCCAATTATTTTCCGTTTGCTTTTCTGTTTCTACCTTGGTATGCCCATCCTGAGGTAACTAGAGACTACGTCAGCTCCAGTTTAGATCCAGCCTATTTCGAAGATTTCAGATGATCCAGGATTTGGTGATGAGTCCCTGCCAGGACTTCAGATGACACCAATTCTGAATCAACATACACAACTGCCAAATGTTCAATTGTTATCATTATGATCACAACCTTTAATAACTGCTTTAATGAGATCATTGTTTCTGCCTAAATGAATACCTGATATTTGCTAACTGCATGATTTGCATTTCTGGACATATGGACATTACTTGGACACAGTCACCTCTGATAAACAAATTACATTAAACTGTTATGTAGAAACATGCATTTTCTGTAAAGCTGCTTTGAAATGATAAGTATTGTGAAAAGCACTATACAAACAAATGTGAGTTGAATTGAACTTTATCTTTTGAGGTTAAAGCTTTTTAAATCGTGGTAAATTTAAGTGTCCCTTATGAAATGTATTAACAAGCTTGCCTGGAAAGTGAAGAGTGTTACTTGATCCAATGTGTTTATGTGATTCCAAAAATCCAATCCAAACATATCATTGGCTAATCAAGGTAAATTAAACTCCTTTCACACTAACAAAGTGTTTGAAGGTCAACCAGGCGTATTCTGCATTTCCACATCTTGGAGCAGAGTCAGAGGTTGTGTTGCTGAGAGATTGCAGAGCATATGGCACTGTGGCATTAGTTAAAATTTGCATTGTTCATCAACCAGAACATTCTTAAAGCTCTGGTCACAGACAGTGGCTTCTGCAGCTTCTATACATTAGTGAAGGTCCGCTATACGCTATCACATCTGTTTCAGCTCTTGTCCTCTAGAAACAGAGAGATCACAGAGTGGAAAAAATGGCATTGCACCATTCTTGTCATCATTTGCTGAATGTCAAGCATTAGATGACCATCTGTGCATTCCAGGAGGTATGCTGAGGCAGGTGAAGCGATCTCTCTATGTGTGCGAAATCTGAAATAAAACTTCCTTTGGGCACATTCTGAAACATGCTCATTTGGAAAAATTGTTTGTAAATAACTTTTCTGTTTGTTAAAAACGAAAAAAAAAGAAAGAAAAATGTGACCATGCAAATCCTATGTCTGTGTGTTTTTATATGTATTATATCTGTGGTGTGTGTGCGCCCGTCCTCCTGCATCCACAGAGACACTGTTCCTAAACCCTGGGGTTTTTGTGCACCTAGATCAGTCTCATCGCTGGGTTCCCATGGGGACCACAAAACCCCTGTTGTCACGGTACCCGTGTCCCTCAGCAACTCAGCCGACTAGATAAGGGAGTAAGGGACGGAGGGATGGATGGGAGGATTAAGTCTTCTCTTCCAGGATAAGAACCTGTCTGATTGAGGCTTCACTCCTGGAGTGGGTTTGATCTTTCCAGCCATATCCCCTCATCTATTTTCTCATTCCCTCCATCCCTATTGTGATATCCCTTTCCCCTTCTTCCACTCACCCTACTGAACTATAATCCAATGTGACATACTTACAGATGGTCTGTCAAAGCCAGCACCAGTGGTTGCTCAGCATCAGGGGGCCTCTCGCCTGGCCGCCATCCTGGATCTGTGGGACAGGGGGCCTCATCCAACATATGCTTTGATGCCATAGAAATTAGACATTTATATGTGGTAAGTTGGGGGTTGTTGACAGTCGAGAGGTTGAATATATTGAAGAGATATATTTGTAATGACAGGTCATTGAGTGCGAGGAGGAGCTGGTGTATCTTCATACCCCGAGTTTGATAATTGGGCTGTGCCTGTGGGAGAAGAAATGGCCACATTTATAGAAATAAAAAACATTTTCATCTTATTACTAGTTGGTTGAAAAACAATACTGTACACCTGTGCTATTATAACATGTAAGCTATCAGCATGTTTGCAAAAAAATACAAATTATAAACCTGCTTCATACTGCACAGACAGCATAAGCGAAGCAAAGATTTGAGCTGCCAATCTGACAGTGTGTCTGCAGCATAAAAGAGAAGCGGCTCTGTACAGAAAATAAAGTGTTTTCTTTACTCAGGTAATACTATATACAGTATATATCAGGGGCGTGAGGTCCATATAAGCTGCGAATGCTTTGCATACCCAAGCCATTCGTGGATTTGCTAATTAACATTAAAGGGGTCATGAACTGAGAAATCAACTTTCCCTTGAGCATTTGATATATAAAAGGTCATCGTGATATAAGAAAATCCTGTAAGTTTCAGAGCTGAAAACTTCCTTGTTAGTCAAATAAAAGCTTTTATTGGCAGCTGGCTCATCAAACGAGGGATCTGAAGAAGAATGCCTAATTCTGTGGCACCGGTCACCAACGCATGACATGTAACATAAATAACATAGGCCTACGTGGAGCTAAATCGGATCGAACTTCCGAGCAATAAACATGCCATTGAAGATGACAAAACAGTGTGCCTGTTTGTGGAAGAACATAGTCGCTGCATAAGCTTAATTCGAATTCCAATATTAGGAATGCAGTTGAACTTTATTTTTAATGAAGTTCCAGCTCATGTGGGTAAGACATTGCGCGTTTGTTCGCTTCATTTCACTGCGGATTCATTTATAAACAAGAGACTGGATTTGCAGACACAGAATGAGATAAAAAACAAAAAACAATGCAGTGCCTTCTATCTTCTGACAGGAATGGAACACACTTATGTGAGTAAAAATTTTAATTTTAATTTTTTATATATATGACAGTATTGCATTGTTACATATCATTTGATATCTACTGATCATGTGTACGTGTCTAACTAAACATAATTAACGATATCTTACCACGCTGTCACAGGCTGGAGTATTATTTGTATTTGAGGTGTTGTTGGTTCATTGTCCTGCGATTCGGGATCAGACTCAAACATGTATGGGCCAGGGCTCGCAAAATCGCTAGCGTGTTTTCCAGTCAGGCTACCAAAATGTATCACTGGCCTGCCCAACGGGCTATCTTAAATAGTGAAATAACATTCCTTTCTTGATGTGCGTTGTTCACTCTCTTGACCTATTATTTGAAGGAAAAATACAATCGCGGAAGTTTTGAACATGCTGATTTGTCTGCAGTGAAGTTTTGCAGATGCACGTACTTGGCTTGTGTGTGTGTGTGTGTGTGTGTGTGTTTGTGTGTTTGTGTGTGTAGAGCTTACATGATAGGATGTTAGTAATATGTATGTAACTCTCCATCATTTATATATTTGCCACGCAACGGTAATTTTCTTCAAATCTGCCACAGTACTCAGAGTTCCGGGTAAACGGATCCACAGCAGGCCAAAGGCGCCTATGCTCTGTTGTTATGTATCGTCATCACTGTCCCACATTCTCATTGGTTTGCTGGCATATGGGGGATTTCATCCACAGGGAAAGCTGTCTGCAAATCGCTTTCACCCAAGAGAAAAAATATGCTGTTACTGCCAGATCTTGATCAACGAAAATCACACTGTATTTGATACAAAACTAAATAGATTAAATTAGATAAAAGTAGGGAAAAAAGTCATAACTATTTTCATAGTATTTATTTTTTCCATAAGGAAATGTATTTTTAACGAAAACGTATAAACTGTTAAAGACAGTAATACTGTAAGGAGACCTACTGTAAATATCTGAGGCTGTTAGTTGATGCGTTTGTTAAAGTCGTCTATTTGCATTTATTTCAACTTATCTGTAAAGAATACTTATATTTTTATTATACTTACATTAATTCTAATTATATTTTACTTATATTTTATTTATAATAGGCTACTAATATTTCTTATTTTATACTTTTTTAACTCTTAATAATAATAATAATAATAATAATAATAATAATAATAATAATAATAAAAAAATCTCATTAATGCAATTATCTAATCAACCAATCACATGGCAGTTGCTTCAATGCATTTAGGGGTGTGGTCCTGGTCAAGACAATCTCCTGAACTCCAAACTGAATGTCAGAATGCCAATTGGGCATCGTTTAAATGCCACGGCCTACCTGAGCATTGTTTCTGACCATGTCCATCCCTTTATGACCACCATGTACCCATTCTCTGATGGCTACTTCCAGCAGGATAATGCACCATGTCACAAAGCTCGAATCATTTCAGATTGGTTTCTTGAACATGACAATGAGTTCACTGTACTAAAATGGCCCCCACAGTCACCAGATCTCAACCCAATAGAGCATCTTTGGGATGTGGTGGAACGGGAGCTTCGTGCCCTGGATGTGCATCTTACAAATCTCCATCAACTGCAAGATGCTATCCTATCAATATGGGCCAACATTTCTAAAGAATGCTTTCAGCACCTTGTTGAATCAATGCCACGTAGAATTAAGGCAGTTCTGAAGGCGAAAGGGGGTCAAACACAGTATTAGTATGGTGTTCCTAATAATCCTTTAAGTGAGTGTATATACCCACACAAGCACACATATACAGTTATGGCCAGAATTATTGGCACCCCTGGTAAATATGATCAAAGATGGCTGTAAAAATGAATCTGCACTGTTTATCCTTTTGATCTTTTATTAAATTTTTTTTGGAAAAATCTAACCTTTCTTTGAAGTAAAATAATTGAAAGTGGGGGATAAATCACATTATGAAATTAATGTTTTTCTCCAAAACATGTTGGACACAATTTCCTGGATGCACCCCTAACATTTTTTAAATTTTAATATTTAGCACACCAGGGTGACTAGGAACATGAAATTGTTTAGCTATGACGTCTTGTTCCACAGGAGTATAAATATGAGGAAACACAGAGGCCAAATTCCCTTAATCATCCATCACAATGAAAGATTGTGGAGCTTCACAAAATAGAAAGTGGCTGTAGGAAAATAGCTAAAGCATTGAAAATAATTAAGAAGGTCCAATCAACTAAAGATGTTATGAATCTGCCTGAAAGAGGATGTATGTTGATATCGTCCTAATGCACAGCAAAGAGGAGAGTTTGAGTGACCAAAGACTCTCCAAGGATCACATATGGAGAGATTTGTTTAGTTTTAGGGTCAGAAAGCCAAAAAAAAAAAAAAATCAAACAACCCCTACATCACCACATGTTGTTTGGGAGGGATTCAAGAAAATTCTCCTCGTTCATCCAAAAACAAACTCAAGCATATTCAGTTTTCAGACACGACTGGAAATTCAAAAGGGACCGGCTTCTGTGGTCAGATTGGTCAAACTACAAAAATAGCTTTTTAGCAGCAAACCCACCAGATGGGTTTGGTGCGAACAGGGATAAAATGTACCTGATTCCCTCGGTTAAAAATACCACTGGAACTGTGAAATTTTTGGCCTATTTTTTTGCTGGAGGTCCTGGACATCTTGTTCAGATACATGATATCATGAATTCTAGTAAATACCAGCAGATAAAAATTTAAAACCTGACGGCCTCTCCTAGAAATCTTATCATGGGCCGTGGTTTGATCTTTCATCAGGACAATGATCCAAAATAAACATCAAAATCAAACGAAAATGTGTCACTGAGCACAAAATGAAGCTTCTGCCATGCCCGTCCCAGTCCCCTGACCTGAACCCTATAGAAAATGAGTGGGGTGAACTAAACATAGAGCTGGGAATCTGAAGGATCTGGAGAGATTCTGTATGAAGGAATGGTCTCTGATCTCTTCTCAGGTGTTCTCCAAACTCATCAGGAATTGTAGACTCAGATCTGTTATCTTGGCAAAAGGAGGTTGGAAAAAGTATTGAATAAAAGGGTGCCAATAATTATGGCCAACGTGTCTTGGAGAAAAACATTTATTTCATAATTTACCCCCACTTTCAATTATTTTACTTCAATGAAAGGTTGGAATTTTGCAAATTTTTTGAATGAAAGATCAAAGGGATAAACAATGCAGATTTATTTTTACAGCCATCTTTGGTCATATTTACCAGGGGTGCCAATAATACTGGCCATTACTGTATACTGTATAAAGGCTAATGCTTTTTTATTTTTTATTTAAGGAGCAGAGAATAGCATCTAAGTCAACCATTTGTCATTGAGGCAAAGCCAATACTGTCTTAAATAGATTGTGTGAAGCACTTCATCTTTTATAACATGAGATGTTGGCCAAATGACAGAAACAAACTGAACACCCACATAGATATAATAAACTCTATAAAATGTAATACCTCAGAATACAAAAAACAGGCAGGAGATTAAATTAACCAAACTTCACTCATATGTAGACGAGAACAGAGAACAAAGAGGAACTTAAATACACTATGAAAATGAACAATGCTGACAGGTGTGTTGGTTAATGAATGTTCATGACAACATATTAATGGCGAGAAACTAGAACAAAAGAAAGAGGTACTGAAGAGTCCAAATGAAACTAAAGAGCTTAGCTGGGACAATATGTCATTCACTGGTCAAAAACATCTTAATTCCATTTGAGCTTGATTTTGGTGAAATGTTAATAATATAATAACACATGCAATTGTCTGACCCAATTTAAATATCAACTTTGATGACACAGTGTTTAATTATTTAACCCTTAAACACAACTTTTCACTAACGTCATTCACTACCCCCTCCTCATTCATTTTTTTAAATTTAGACATCAACCTTCTTAGTATTCCTTAATCAATTCATTATAAACAATATAACTAGGGAAAAAAAAACTGTATAAGAATGCATGTTTTCTCATTCATTTTTTGTAAAATTGTATAGGGTCACTAAAGACCCGAGGTGTGTAACAGTGCAAGTATATTTTTTCTGCACAACAATAAATTAATCTTTGATGACTGAATAAGTGTAATTCACCTTTATTCCACAAATTGGAATGTCTGATACACAATGACAAAGTGAAATTTCACTCATAGTTACTGCAGGCAGAAAACAAAAGAAAAGGATGTATCATCAGCAAATTTGAAATGGCTCAGCGATTTACTGCAGAGCAAGTACTGAACGCATTTAAATATTACTGTCACTGTCACTTGATGGTGGATCTGTTGAAGAAGCTTTCAGCAATCAAAATATTGATTTTGAAGATGTTGAAAATTATAGTTTTGAGAATATGTTTGAGATGGCGAATATGACCCAGATGCTGAATGTTCTGGGAAATGAGCTCTGACGAGGGCAGTGATGATGGGATAAAACATCTGCTCAAACTCAACCCTTCCAAGCTCCAAAAAGTAACAAAACATGCTTTATTTTATTCTTCTGTAATTGTTACTCTAATATCAAGGAGAGTTTTATACTATTGCGACAGGCAGCAATCCATTCATGTTATAGATCCGGGTTGCTAAAGACCCAAATATGTAAGAATGATTGGCATACATTCATGCATTGAGGTGTTAAAAGAAATACAGTATTTCCATTTCCTGACAAGTAGCAGTTTCGGACATACAGTACAAGGTTTTTGTATTTGTCTGCTATTGGTCAGACAAGCAAATAGTCCAACACTGGTTGAGCTTGTGTTGTTGCTGGTTGGATGACAGAGCCACACAGTGTAAAAAATAAAAACGGAAAATGTACTGGTGATTTTCTGCCAGTACATTATCCAGTAATTTTACGGAAATTTCCATTAACCCTTAAAACACAAACTAATGCAATGTGTAATTCAAAATACAGGTAAAACACCTGTAAAAAAAAAAAAAAAAACATTCCTTCATATTTATACAGTACATTTTTTTACAGTGCATTTTGGGGTGAATGAATTGAGAAAATGCTAAACTATAAATTATCTTAGCATATTAAACTGAGAACAGATAAGTATTGTAACATACAAATAACATATTTCAGCTTCGATCTCACCACAATAATATAAGAGACATTTTGATCGAGTAATTCACAAGCTAATACAATATTGTTCTCTAGCAAACCAGCCTTTTTTATAGCAAAGCAAATGACCCATTGAGCCGTACTGTTCCAAGGCGAAATGTTCAGCTTCTTGCTTGAGGGCACATTTTGTGAGCTGTCGATGTATTCCAGAGTCCCGCTGGAGAAGTCACACTGAGGTAGCATATTCATCATGCGGCCTCCACATTCAGCCCGATGTTATGAATCTAATTAGTTGATGGTGACACTGTCCTGTATCACCATCCTGCTCGCATGCCTACACTGAGCTCCCAACAGCTTGCAGTCTTTATGCCTTTAATCCAGAAACAAATCCTTTGCATGCACAGGATGAATCTTATATTTGCAATTGTATAATTTTAATGATGCAAATAAGAAATTGTGGAAATTGAGTTTTCCGCTCATAATAATTACGTATATATAGAGATTTTACTGCAGAGAATTTTTAACTGCAGAATTAAAATATTCTTTTCATGAGATCTACTGTAGATTGAGTGTAAGATGTGAGTCAGTCAGAGTTTGATTTATGTGTGCATAAACCTTTTATCACATCTATTCTTTAGAAAGGACAGATATTAAACTGCCATGTATCATCTGGGCATATGCAAACTATTTAAAAGTGTGCTATCTTGAAGAGTACCATTTTTAAAGTTGCTTTACATGAAATCTTTCAGAAATCAAAACCTTCCCTGTCCAAAAGAGCACTTATTGAAACCAAACTACAAAAATATGTTTTAAAGTAACTTTCAGCAACTTTCTGATTTGACTTTCTGATTCTGAATGCATCACATGATATCTCATTAGGAATCACAGACATTCAAAAGTAGTGTAGTTTCAGTTTATTGGGTTTAATTATGAGGTTATTTATATGTTCAATGCCATGACATTTATTTAACACACTTACTCTAATTTTACATTAAAGTTCACCCCAAAATTTTAATTGTTCCAAACCTGTATAAATTTCTTTCTTCTGTTGAACACAAAATAATATATTTTTAAGAATGTTCGTAACCAGTTGGTAGGACCACATTAATTTCCATAGTTTTTTTTTTTTTTTTTTCATACTATGGAAGTCAATGGAAGGTTTTTTTGTTTGTTTGTATGTTTTCTGTTTTGTGTGATTTCTGGAGTTGTATTCAACTTTAAATAATAATAATAATAATAATAATAATATTTCACAATATTACTGTTTTTACTGTATTTTTGATCAAATATACTCACCTAAAGGATTATTAGGAACATCATACTAATACTGTGTTTGACCCCTTTCGCCTTCAGAACTGCCTTAATTCTACGTGGCATTGGTTCAACAAGGTGCTGAAAGCATTCTTTAGAAATGTTGGCCCATATTGATAGGATAGCATCTTGCAGTTGATGGAGATTTGTGGGATGCACATCCAGGGCACGAAGCTCCCGTTCCACCACATCCCAAAGATGCTCTATTGGGTTGAGATCTGGTGACTGTGGGGGCCATTTTAGTACAGTGAACTCATTGTCATGTTCAAGAAACCAATTTAAACACTGCCTAATTGACACTAAGGGGCCTAAAGTGTGCCAATAAAACATCCCCCACACCATTACACCACCACCACCAGCCTGCACAGTGGTAACAAGGCATGATGGATCCATGTTCTCATTCTGATTACGCTAAATTCTGACTCTACCATCTGAATGTCTCAACAGAAATTGAGACTCATCAGACCAGGCAACATTTTTCCAGTCTTCAACTGTCCAATTTTGATGAGCTTGTGCAAATTGTAGCCTCTTTTTCCTATTTGTAGTGGAGATGAGTGGTACCCGGTGGGGTCTTCTGCTGTTGTAGCCCATCCACCTCAAGGTTGTGCGTGTTGTGGCTTCACAAATGCTTTGCTGCAGACCTCGGTTGTAATGAGTGGTTATTTCAGTCAAAGTTGCTCTTCTATCAGCTTGAATCAGTCGGCCCATTCTCCTCTGACCTCTAGCATCAACAAGGCATTTTCACCCACAGGACTGCCGCATACTGGATATTCTTTGTAAACCCCAGAAACGGTTGTTCGTGAAAATCCCAGTAACTGAGCAGATTGTGAAATACTCAGACCGGCCCGTCTGGCACCAACAACCATGCCACGCTCAAATTTGCTTAAATCACCTTTCTTTCCCATTCTGACATTCAGTTTGGAGTTCAGGAGATTGTCTTGACCAGGACCACACCCCTAAATACATTGAAGCAACTGCCATGTGATTGGTTGATTAGATAATTGCATTAATGAGAAATTGAACAGGTGTTCCTAATAATCCTTTAGGTGAGTGTAAATGCAACCTTGGTGTTCATTAGGGCTGGACCAGAATATCTGGGCAATGTTCTGCTGGGAAAACTTGGGTCCTGCCATCCATGTGGATGTTACTTTGACACATACAACCTACCTAAGCATTGTTGCAGACCATGTACACTCTTTCATAGAAACGGTATTCCCTGGTGGCTGTGGCTCTTTCAGCAGGATAATGCGACCTGCCACAAAGCAAAAATGGTTCAGGAATGGTTTGAGGAGTATATGTGTATATATGTGTGTATATATGTGTGTGTATATATATATATATATATATATATATATATATATGTGTGTGTGTGTGTGTGTGTGTGTGTGTGTGTGTGTGTGTGTGTGTGTGTGTGTGTGTGTGTGTGTGTGTGTGTGTGTGTGTGTGTCTGTAATCCTGACAGTTCTCCTTGTTAATGCACTGCATGGAGGAGCATAGGAACTTCACACTAAAGTCACAAGAGGACTGTTCATCACACTATTTCAATCTGGCATGCTGTACTTCTGGCCTGTCAGACTAGACCTTTTTTTGTTCCACCTCTGTGAAGAAAAAGATAGCACTGGATGAAATTGTATCAATTTACATGCACTTGTGAGATGAGTTTCAATTGTGGCTTTTAGCACCAACCCATTAGACTGATAATTGAAACCCAAGCTCCGTATGCTGCTGGCTTTGAATAGAACCTAGTTGATGCTATAAGGCAAGCTATTGACTCCCACAAATCCATAAAATCAGCAGACGTGGTCTGATGTTAATGAACTGTATGTAGCCTTTCGTTATTTACTTTCTCGCCTTATCTTGCCCCCTTATCACTTCCCACCCTTTCATTTTCTCTCTGGGTCTGTAAATTATATTTTTCCATTCCTTTACCCTGCAAGGATATCTGATCTGAACACTCAAAGGTGCACAAAATCATCTTTCTGTTGAATTAGTCTGGGATGGCTCCTTGAACAAAACCAAAGGAAACCAGATTCTGATGGTCTTGGATTGTGCAGCATGTCTCAAGTGCACAGCAGTCTTATTAATGCGTGCTGTTATTTACCCCACGCTTCTAAAGCAAAATCTCTGTATAACGTTGTGTGTGTGTGTGTGTGCAGCGACTGGTATTATGGCAGATATTAACGCACGGTCACACCCTCTCCCTTCATGACACACATAAAACCCAGCACTCATTAAAGACGGATCAGTGCTTTTTATAAGAGCTAAGGCAGCGCTGTATGCCTCCGGAAACATGCATGATACTGATTTTTTTTTGTTTGTTTAGGCAAACTGTATGTTGTTTTTTGAGTGTGTGAATGCATGTATGCGTAATTTTAGCTCATAATGAGAATGTCTGTCACATTTCTCATTTTCTCACTTTTCTAAGATATAGCATTTTGCGCTTCACTTTTATTTGTTGCTTCCTTGTTGCATGTATATTAATAGTGTGTATTGTTAAAAAAAGTATATTGCACATAAAGAAACATTGTTTTGTACAGTAAAAATGCAGCTGTTGTTTCATTCACCAATGAATACAATATACATTATTAAATTGTAAAGTGACACAAGGGTAATGCAGTTAAACCTGATTGCATCAGTATTGTCATTTAAAAACAAAAACAAAAAAATTACTTTTATTCAGCAGACACATTAAATTGATCACAAGTGACAGTAAAGACAAAAGATTGTTCTATCTATCTCTTGTTCCAAAATATATTAGTTTCAAATAAATGCTGTTCTTCTGAACTTTCTATTGATCAAAGAAAAATAAAATGTCGCTGTTATCAATATTGATATTAATAAATGTTCTTGAGCAGCAAATCAGCATAGAATGATTTCTGAAGGATCATGTGACACTGAAAACTGAAGACAATCACACTTGAGACCTCAACCTTTGAACTATAGTTTACTTTCGTGAGATACTAGTCAACCAATGAAGAGACTATTATTAACATTTTGGTCCGTTTTGAAATATGGCCTTGTGAAATCTAATTACAGTTTTGTTTTACGATTGCTTAAGCACAATTTTAAAAACAAGGCTCATTTTGTCAAAACACTACACACAATTCACACATCCATACACACAAGTAGCAGAACACCTCAGTTCTTTTGCAAAATGAAGCACTTCATTCAAAACGTTACAATAATTTAACAAAACCCAATTTTGACACCGTATGGCACACACATGGTTCATACGATCTGATTCTGAAAAAAGCACTCTCATCTTTAGTATACTTTGCCACAATACTAAAATATGTAGTTCAAATTGTAGACAATTCTTCAGATTGTTCACATGCACAGAAATATTTGCAGATACACACAAACACGCACACGCTGTTGAAACTTTTTTTTTTTTTACCAAACAATTCAGTGCAACATATGCACAGCAGATATATTTACATTGGATTGAACAAAAATATGCTCATAAAAAAACAGTAAACTGAAAAAGAAAATTGCATCCTCCCTCTTCCTCTTCCTCTCTCTGCAATGTCTTCCATTGTTGTTGTAAAAAAAAAAAAAAAAAAAAAAAAAAGGTGCTCACCTGTGGTCTTTTCATAGTGCTTACATCCTGATTGAAGTGTTAACAATTAACCAATGAGGTGTTTGGCCAGTATTGAATGGCAGTGTTCTGAAATGGCAAACATGTGACTTTATGTCAGATTTTTGTGTCTTATGCAGAGAACCATGTTCAGTGCATTTAAAAAGTGCCATTTTGAATTGTAAAATGTGTGTAAAGCAGAAAATGTGTTTAGACTTTAGCAGACTTGAGTAGTGGTTTTGCTCTCTGTGTGTAATGGCCGTTTCACACCGGGAGCAGGAGCAGCGTGTGAGCGTCAAACAGGAGCGTCGCGTCAGCAGCAGTGAAGCGGTTTCGGTGCCAAGCTGCACGTCCCTTTAGCAGGCTGAGGCAACTGTGCCGGTGGTTGGGTGGAGGCAGCAGCTGACCGCCAGGGAGTATATGTATAATGGCCTCAGTCTGCTTCTGGGCGGCTGAGAACTGTTGGGCGCAGCTCTCAACCCCGCCGAATAGCCCTTCCTGGGATATGGGGCGTCGAGGAACCGGGTCCGCTCAGCATCCCGCATATCGGCCAGGTTGAGCCAAAGATGTCTCTCCTGGACCACAGCTGTGGACATCGCCTGGCCCAGGGAGCGTGCGGTCACCTTCGTCGGTCGGTGGCGGCATGCAGCATCTCTGAGCCCTGGGTCAGCTCTGCCCTAGTGCATGTCACACAGCACCTTAGCCTGGTAGGTCTGAAGGATGGCCATGGCATGCAAAGAGGCGCCAGCCTGCCCCGCAGCTCTGTAGGTCTTCGCCACCAAGGATGATGTGAATCTACAGGCCTTGGAGGGGTGCTTTGGGTCGCCACACAAGGATGAAGCACCCTGCGTACACAGTTGCATCACAACAGAGGTTCTGGACTGGTAGTTGTTGGGCCGCTAACTGCGCCTCACTGGACAACAGAGGAATGAGGCGCACCGGCCAGTCCAATTGCTGCCACCCACATGCCTCCGCGGACCGCTCAAACAAGTCCAGGAACGCTTCTGGATCGTCCTGCGGCCCCATCTTTGTGAGCTGCATGTGGATGGGTTTGGCCGGTGTGGATGTTGTTTCCCCGGCCGAAACCTCCCGGTCAATGCAGCTCCGGAATAGCTTGCGGTCCTGCCTGGATGATGTCCGCAAATGGTGTCGCTGGCGGTGTTTGCATGGCGGCGGCTCGGCACCAATGTAATAATGTTCGTAGGATAAGGAGGAAGAAGGCAAGGGGGTCGGCTGGCTGGGCACTCGGAACAGGTATTTTATTGGCTTTTAACTCAGGTCACAATACAAGGTGCACATCGCACCACTTAAATCAACTTCAGTCTCAAATATCAACGGTTTCACTTTGGCGTCCTCTCTGCACGTCCCTTTTCCTGTTCGAGCTCCCAGTGTGTGTGTCCAGCTCCTCTCTCTCCAGTCCTCATTTCCTGATTGGCTTAAATCCTGTCTCTCCACGCCAATCACCGAAACAAGAGACAGTTGTTTCTCATTTGGTCTTGATTCACTTGCCGCTCGTCCTCTGACTCTCTCTCCTGTCACAGACTTCACTAAACCACGCCCCCCTCGCCACAACTTTCTTTTAGTTTATGTAATACTGAGACAGGTATGTATAGGCTCTAGCACTACCCGAATCAAACCCAAGTACATGTTTTTCTTTTTTCTTTTTGTCCGCAAAGTTTGCTGTCTTGTAAACATATCGAAATATGAATTAAACGACATGATCAGAGTTGTTTTTTTGGTTGTGTTTGTTATTTATTTACATGCGAATGTTGTAGCCTACAACCCTACACCTCCCCATGTTAACAAACTTTCCGGACTATCAAGTTTATAAATGACCAACTTCTAAAAACTAATTTAGGCTAGTTGTCTTTATAAAGAAAAACTCACTTATATGATATAAGAGCATTATATGTAACGTTGGAGCCGCTGCTGTGACTGTACAAACGCTTCCAGTGTGAATACTCTCGTGCATCTGCAGCTGCAGTGACGGTGTAGTTACGCTGACGTGAAGTTCACGCACTGCTCACGCTTGCAGTGTGAAATGGCCGTCAGTTTAAATAATTGTGTTGTGCATGTCATTTTAGTGTGTTAGCAACTGGAAAAAGCTGTAATGGGTTAAGGAAGGGAAAGTATGGTGGGAGGTATTGGAGTGAAAATTGTGGATGCTCATGAAACCAGTTTTGGACCAGAGCAGATCGGTGGAAAGATACATTGTACCAGATGAGAATGTATCTCATCTGCTCTGCATCCATTTGGACTTCTGCTGTGACAATGTTGTGTAGTCAGTCTAAAAATGTGAGTATGTGGGCCGTGTTGTAAGGACCTAAGTTCCTAAGGACTCCATTGATTGCAGCGCAAAATATTCAAAATAGCTCTGTGGCCAATGATGTTTCTCTTCCCCTTATTGTATAGTGCATCTGGAAAGTATTCACAGCACTTCACTTTTTCCACATTTTGTTATGTTACAACAAAATGGATTAAATTCATTATTTTTTTCCTCAATTCTACAAACAATACCCCATAATGACAATGTAAAAGAAGTTTGTTTAAAATCTTTGCAAATGTATAAAATAAAAAAATTAAAACAAAAGATCACATGTACATAAGTATTCACAGCCTTTGCTCAATACTTTGTTGAAGCACCTTTGGCACCAATTACAGCTTCAAGTCTTTTTGAGTATGATGCTACAAGCTTGGCACACCTATTTTTGGGCAGTTTCTCCCATTCTTCTTTGCAGGACCTCTCAAGCTCCATCAGGTTGGTGCACAGCCATTTTCAGATCTCTCCAGAGATGTTCAATCGGGTTCAAGTCTGGGCTCTGACTGGGCCACTCAAAGACATTCATAGAGTTGTCCTGTAGCCACTCCTTAATTATCCTGTGTGCTTAGGGTCATTGTCCTGTTGGAAGATGAACCGTCGCCCCAGTCTGAGGTCCAGAGCGCTCTGGAGCAGGTTTTCATCGAGGATGTCTCTGTACATTGCTGCATTCATCTTTCCCTGATTTCCCAGGCAGCCAGCTCTAGGAAGAGTCCTGGTGGTTCCAAACTTCTTTCATTTACGCATGATGCAGGTCACTGTGCTCATTGGGACCTTCAATGCTGCAGAAAGTTTTCTGTACCCTTCTCCAGATCTGTGCCTCAATACCATCCTGTCTCAGAGGTCTACAGACAATTCCTCAGACTTCATGGCTTGGTTTATGCTCTGACATGCACTGTTAACTGTGGGACCTTATATAGACAGGTGTGTGCCTTTCCAAATCATGTCCAATCAACTGAATTTACCACAGGTGGACTCTAATCAAGTTGTAGAAACATCTCAAGGATGATCAGTGGAAACAGGATGCACCTGAGCTCAATTTTGAGTGTCATGGCAAAGACTGTGAATACTTATGTACATGTGATTTTTTGTTTTGTTTTGTTATTTACTTTCAATAAATTTGCAAAGATTTCAAACAAACTTTCATGTTGTCATTATGGGGTATTGTTTTTTGAACTGGGAAAAAACAATGTATTTAATCAATTTTGGAATAAGGCTGTAACATAATAAAATGTGGAAAAAGTGAAGTGCTGTGAATACTTTCCGGATGCACTGTAACATTGCCTTTCATTTTTGTTGAAGACAGGTAAACTCACCTGTTGCCTTTTTATAGTGCTTATATTGATTGTTGAGTTTACAGTTAAGCACCTAAGTGCCTGCACACCTGATGGCTGTTTGATCAACTGGTTCATAGGTGTGATATTTTGGAAAGCAGTGCCTTGAAATGGCAAAGGATTGACATTAGGTTAGATTTCTGTGTCTAATGTAAAGAAGTGTGTTTAGTGTGCAAAAAGTGTGAGACTGAGAATGTGCCTATAGTTGTGCAGATCTGGGCTGAGGTTTTGCTCCTTGAGTGTCAGATTTCACTGTGTGTTCATTTCAATTTTAGTGCAAGTAATCGTAAAAAAAAAACTGTAAACCAAGGAAATATTGCATCTCTTGAAATGCATTGGCAGCAGACAAACATCTTGATAGATGCACCTGAAACTTGGTTAACAATTGTTTAAATCATTTATTCAATAGCTTGTACATAATAATAATCCAATAACCAATCCAATCACAGACTAGTACATTTGTAAGGTACAGTATAAGGTTCATTTGAGCATGTTTGCATCAGAAGTTTTGCATTCTTGTGATACCCGAGATGAGGCCTTCTTTGGTCTGTCTGTCTCTCTCTCGTTCGCTCATTTCTACAGTGGCTGCCGTTAGTCTGGGCTCTTGTCCAGCTCTGTGCCATTCTGATATTGCATTCAGACTCTGTCTCACACACACACTCTCTTGTATATTGCTGTACCCATGCCAAAGCTCTCAAAGTGCCAGCATGTGTTTCACGTCCTCTGATGCTCCTCGTGTCACCACAGCCTGTCTGAACGCTTCGTAATATCAATAATTGATGCTCTTGAGGAGCAGTAATTAAATTAGTTAATTATGGCGGTAAAATTACATGTAATTATGAGACTGGAGGGTGTGTTTAGTAAATTAGTCCCGTCCATGCTCGCTGCTAAAGAATGCTGCCAAAATTGGTTCCTTTATGATTAGGTAAATATGATAGTTTGTTCTTGTTATTTTTCTTTGGCATCAAATGTGTATGAGAGGAAATGTAATGATCTGTCCCGTTTCTCTCCAGGTCAGGTATATATATATATATATATATATATATATATATATATATATATATATATATATATATATATATATATATATATATATATATAATGAATACTTAAAATGTTCTTACAGGGATAGTTAATCTCACCCTCATGTTGTTCCACAACCCATAAAACTTTCATTATTCTTCAGAACATAAATAAAGATATTCTTAATATTCCCTCATCATTTCTGAATTCATAAAAACATTGTAAAAGCAATCCATATGAATCTCTTATGTCTCTTGAGCAGACACAATTGCTTTATACAAGTGGCTCTCTGGTTTGGTCGTGGAACCCATATTTTCCCATGTAAAACCCACATTTTTATGAATTTGAACCAAGCTAATTTATTTCTCAAAAATGTTGGTTTACAGGGACATTCCATACGCGTAATATTTTTTTATACTACAAACTGTATATTCTATCCCCCTACACTAACTACCTCTAAACCTACCCATCAAACAAAACGTTCTGCATTTTTACGTTTATAATAAAAAAAATGGTTTAGTGTGTTTATTTTGCATTTTGAATAACAAGGACATCGGCATGCCCTCATAATGCAGGGGGTGTGGCCTGAAACCTGAATACACACCAAAATATAAGGACTTATATATACAAACAAAATATAACACACCAGTGCACACACACACACACACACACACACACACACACACCCGTCCCACTTTACTTAACATACACATACACATCACATA
Organism: Paracanthobrama guichenoti; assembly: GCA_018749465.1. Lineage (NCBI taxonomy): Eukaryota > Metazoa > Chordata > Actinopteri > Cypriniformes > Gobionidae > Paracanthobrama > Paracanthobrama guichenoti. Next base: position 15,217,112 of record CM031958.1, on the reverse strand, counting down.
CACATCACATCACATTACACTTATGAATAAACAATAAAAGGCTATTAAATAGCAGCCCCAAACTAGTTTCTGTTAATACAGTAAAGTTAGAAAGTTAGCCACCACAGTCATCAACAATATAGAAAATAAAGTGGTATTTGTTTTTCCCCTACAGTTTTCATTTTCAAAGTCAACCTGTATGCACATTTTGTTAATGAGTGAGTGCACTGTAAAAAATATTGTTGGTTTAACTTAAAAAGTAAGTAACCTGGATGCCTTAAAATGTTGAGTTCATTGAAATATGTCCTGTTAATACAATGAAGGAAATGGGTTTAATAAATAGAAACTCAAAATATTATTGTATCTGCACCACATAAATAAATTTAAAAAATTTTTTTTGTGATAAATCATGAAAATAGCAATAACAATTACGCAATATTCTTACAGAATCTTTTAATACTATTTGAATAAAGGGTGATGTCAATTCTCAAAAATGTTCATTGTATTAACAAAAATTTTCAAAGGCAACCAGGTAACTGTAAATATGTAAAGGTAAATATTTTTTTACAGTGTGGGGCAGAATTACCACGCTGTTTCGTGGAGGAGCGAAACACGCCATCTCTAGACTATAGCAGGTGATAATGTCAAGCCCTGCTATTATTGTTTTAGAATTTTATTACCAAAGATTTTATTTCATACAAGGGGTTGACATCACAAAATAAGCTAATACATGAATGAACCTAATCGATTATGGTCTTAGCCTAACAGTGACATGGCCTACTTACGATAAACAGTTTCTCTGGCAACTGAAGATGCCTGCGACTCTGGCTGAGGGACTGCAGTGGGATGAGGGTTTGGCGCAGGAGGATGTTCTGCTCTTGTTGTTCCGAGGCTGCGTTTTTCACCATCGTGACTCGTCGCGAATACAATATGATCACGACATTATAGTTTTAATAACTTGCACACACTACGCACTCACTCACTCATTCGCCCTCACTCTCCGTTTCATGAATAAACCCCACCCACCCTCTCATCAACATAGAATTTGCATACAGGTTGACTTTGAAAATGAAAACGAAAACTGTGAAATAAAAGAGGAAATTAAATGAAAACTAAATTTTACATCTTAATTACGAGTAAAAAGCTTTGTAAAAAAAAAAATGGTTTGTTGGACTTTACCAAAACACACCCGTGACTCATTAGGGACAACCATTTTGGACCATGCGCCTGGCGGCGACCATTTTCCCCGTCGTTAAACTAGCAAAAATGGATTTGTGCCGTGCGCTTTAGATCATGCGCTTAGATCATTAAAATAGGGTCCATATACTTTTGTCAGCTTTAGGGATGTCACAAGTACCGGTACTGTGGTACCAAGTCGGTACTTAAATTTTGAAAATGTGACAATTTAATAATAATACTACTAATGATAATAATAATTAAATAATAATAATAATTTAATTTAATATTTTTTCTTTCCAAAAAGTTAAATAAAATAGTTTTTAACAGATTTTGCTGTGGTACCGAAATTGGTACCGAGAACCGTAAACTTTTAATGGTATCGGGACTACTGGAATTTTGGTACCGTGACATCCCTAGTCAGCTTATATAAGGAAAAACAGTCAAACATTTAAGAATATTATTTATATACGTTTTGCTAAACTCTTTGGTGTATCTGACAATCCGTTGCTGTATTTATTGTGAACATTAGATGCTGTAATTTATAGATGCATTGCAACTTTAATAAATTTATATGAGGTTTCTCAGCCGCACAGCAGATTTTTAAGATATCTCATAACGTCTCCTTGGTTTTTAATCTTTAATGTGATTAAACAAGTTGCCACATCATCTTTCACTTTTACAGCTCTGATTGCTTTCAATCGTGTTTGCCTCTAAATCACAGCCCTTCCACTGCAGGGGCTGTGAATCTAGTAGTGCCAAGAAAAAGAACCTGCTAAAACCTCATGAACCAGCCATTTATCAAATGCAAAATTCACATATTTGAACTTATTTATAAACAGACCTACGTAATAGCATTAGTGGACTCCAAAAATAACTGAAATTCTTCCATATTGCATTTTAAATTTAATACTTAAAAAAAAAGTGTGTCAGCATAACACTGAAATTGAAAATGTTACATTTCATAGTTTTTTTTTTTTTTTTTTTGTTGGTATGTGTTTTTTTATTAATGACAACCTAATTTAAAGGGTTAGTTCACCCAAAAATGGAAATTACCCCATGATTTACTCTAAAGTTATCCTAGTGTACATGACATTCTTCTTTCAGACGAATACAATCGGAGTTATATTAAAAAATGTCCTGGCTCTCCTAAGCATTATAATGGCTGTTGACATTGACTGTTGCTCTGTTTTTGAAGTCCATAAAAGTGCATCTATATCCATCATAAAACTAGTTCCCACACCTCTAGCAGTTCAAAATGCTTACGCTACGTCTGACGACATTGCACATTTTGAACTGTGGGAGGCGCTACATTTTTTCCGTAAGTTGAATACGGAAGGCGATCGGCCGGAAGCTAGATAATTTACTTGATAAAGTTTTAAATATGGATATTTTCCTTACACAAACGCATTGCTTCACTTCAGAATGCCTTTATTAACCCCCCAGAGCTGTGTGGAGCAGTTATATGATGGATAGATGCACTTTTATGGACTATGAACAAAAACAGAGCAACAGTCACTGCCATTATAATGCCTGGATTATCCAGGACTTTTTTTAATATAACTCTGATTTTATTCATCTGAAAGAAGAATGTCATATACACTAGGATGACTTGAGGGTGAGTAAATCAGGGGCTCATTTTCATTTTTGGGTGAACTAACCCTTTAAGCTGCATGAACTTGTTTGTTCAAAACGTACATAAATTAGGTATAAATTATTTTAGCTGATAATGTTTCTTCATTTTTAAATTTTTCAAAAAGCAAAAATGTTTTTTATTTCGAGGTCTAAATTAGATTTGAAATCACAGATTTTCAATGTGGACTTTTGGACCCCGCAGTATTTGCCATATGTAACTACTTTCCAAAATATTTTGGATGCAGATTTCAGCACCTTGTGTGTAACTCGGATGCTTGAAGCAAATGTTCGCGTCTGACTCCTCCATCTGTTGTCGATCTATTAAAGCTAAGGAAAAATGGCAGTATGACAAAATATATTGCTTGCATATTTGTATCATTTTACAAAAAAATATATTATCTCACTAGCATGTTGCATGTTCTTATTTACCTTAAATGTATGGCTCATTGTTAACATTGTGTCCAGTGTTTTCTCAAGTGATTGAAATAGCTTCATGTGTTTAGTGGGGTTGTGTCCCTTTGACTCATAATAATGAGCTACAAGCAGCTCTTTTGAGTTTGATTGACAGCTTGTTGACTGAGTATGATGGGGAAACGGGATGTGCTCGTGACAGCTTCAGTCCTTCAGCCCTCTCTCTCTCTGTGCTCAAAGACATTTATAAAGAGCATCCCGTCTCTCTCTCTCGCTTCCCCCTCACCATCCCTCTGTCTCCTGAGATGCCATACTGAGTTAATTGCATTATTCCACACACATTCCCAGATCCGCTCGCTTTTGCTCTCTTTTTCACATACAAACACTCACAAGATCCGCGTGTATCACAATCACACGCTATACCTCAAGGACGAGGCAGAGTTTTTGATTTATTTAAGGAGAAAGCTCATCTTAAAGACGGAGAGGGGAAGTTTACACAGTCCTCTGTACGGGGGAGGAAAATTCGATTTGACTGGGGGGTTGTCACGGAGACGCACATGCGTTTTGACAGCAGGGGTAACTGGCTGATTGAACAATACAAAAACAAGCTAGACAGAAAGCAAGACTTCACTCCCCTGATGCTCATTTCTGAGTACTTGGTCGAGACCGCTTTTATTCACTAAAACAGGGCCTGGAAGGAAGCGAAGGATTAAAGAGAGATTTTGAGTTTGGAAGACTGCATGTGTTTGAGTTTTATTCATGAAGGTTTTTTTCATAATAAATAGTGATTTTGGCTATATTTATTAGAACAGTACAGGTGAACAATTATTTTTGTTTAATGAGGCCTTTATTGTTTGGTTTATTGTTTTCATTTTTACAGCATTTAATAATACAGATCATTGTTCACAGGTATAGTTACCTTCTACATATAATTATAACAATACTAATAACATTTCAAGTTATATAAATTAACAATAGTTTATACTACTTTATACTGATTATAAAGTAGTACTTATGGTGAGATTATGAATTAACATGCTTTAACAAAGAACTATTTTTTTTTTTTTATAAATTATGAACCTAGATTGTACTACAGGGCTGTTGAATGCTTGAATCTGACTGGTTGATGAACATTCTAAGCTGTGGAATTATTTTCAGGGAAACGCACGGCTAGTTCCAGGCAGGTCTCGACCGCATTACATGTCCATATCACTTCACCAAATAATTTCAGTTATTTCAAATGTCTTTAGAGCCGACAACAGCAAAAATACAAAAACCCACAACGACACTCACCAGGCAAATAAATATAGTAAAATATAGTGTCTTAGTAATATGTGCGAAAAGCATATAATCTCTTTCTCCCGCTCTTTCTCCCACTCAAAAGCACACACACATACAGTACGGACACACACGCGCACAGAAATGTGTTGTCGGCTCTGCTCTGATGATTTTATCAGTAAAATAGGTCAACGAATTTGAAAACAATGACATTTCTCACTAGCAAGGTAATAACGGCGCTGTTCTTGAAGCAGACAAACAGTTTCGCTATTAGTACACTGTAAAAAAAAAAAAAAAAAAAATGTCCTTGATTTGTTATCACAACTTTTTATCATTTGTCAAATCAACTTAAATAATTAATGCGGTTTAGATTAAATTTTCAATTTCAATAAACTCAAAATTTTAAGCCAACCAGGTAACTTATTTTTTTAAGTTAAACCAACAATATTTTTTTACAGTGTAGAGACATTACTGAACACTGTTGAGAGACACACAGATTCAGGTAATTCACACATGCGTAATCTCTCTCTCTCTCTCTCTCTCTCTCTCTCTCTCTCTCTCTCTCTCTCTCTCTCTCTCTCTCTCTCTCTCTCTAATCACTGCATTAATAACAACAACAAAAATTCTAGCTATTTGCTCAGTTTATTAAAATAAAATAAAGCTGAAACAACACAATCTTTAGTTTTTTTTTACTTGTCCTGGTTTTCGGTAATCAAAATATGGTCACCCTAGTTAACCTAACCCATTTGTGTTGGGACTACATGAATCATTTATGCTGACTAAACTGGACAGTGTATTTCTAATTCCCAGCATGCATTGCATAGGGATAGATAAGGAGAGTAAATGTTGAAATTGAGTGCTGTTTATTGTTTTTTTAATAAGGGGAAAGAATAAAGGGAAATTCTCTATTAGGCAATGCAAAACTTTATCTAGTTGGAATGACACAATTGTTTTAGTAGTCTTGACTAAATTCATTTAAGTTCATACAACAAGATTACAACAAATCATTTCAAACCAATTAGATTTTGTTGGAAAAATGTAATTAAATTTAGTGGAAAAGTTTTCCTTAAATTCGCTCATCAGGTTTTTTTAAATATTTTTGTTGTTGTTGTTGTTTTGAGTGTACATTAGTCTGCTCTCAATAGCTCAAGCTCTGTTACTATAGCTCCAAAATGACGTTTTGGAATCAGCAACAGAGGCTTGGGATTAAATGCATAAGAAATTTGTCCAAAATTAGTGTTTTAAGGACAAAAACTGTCATGGACAAAAATATTTTGAAATGCATCATCTGAACAATGTTCAGGTGTGGTAACAGTAGTATAAGTGGTATAATTGACTCATTGAATTATTGAAAAATAATGCACACCCGGGGTATAACGGCCATAATGTGAATTACCACCTCGGGTGTGCATTATTTTTCTAATATTTCAACAACCCAAGTTATAATATAAATAAGTAAATTATTCCTTATTTACCTTGTATGTTGTAAAATATATTTGTGCATTTAGTTCATTATATCAAATGCATTAACTAAATTAACCTTATTGTAAAATCTCACTGTAATGCTTAAAATTCTTTTAAAATTCTTCATTGTTTCTTCATTGTGAAACCCACATGACCCTCTTTCTTTCATGGAACACACAAGGTAATTTTTATAAATATATAAAGCTCAAAAAACAAAAAGCATCATAAAAGTATAATAGAAGTGGTCCATCTGACTCAAGTCTTCTGAAGCCATATTGACAAATGAAATGCAAGGTATTATTCACTTAAAGTTATTATTCATTTAAAATCTTCACATTTTCCATAATTCTACTTATTATCTTCATGTGAAAAGTTTCCAATGAATTTGTTGATCCAGTTCACAAAACTGTTCAGAATTAATTCACAAATCAGACTGATTTGCTTCTCAAGTTCAAATCACTGAATAATATGGAATGGTTAACTTACTGGTTTGAAAGATTATGACCGCAAAACGACTTGAATTTTGGTTTGTTCTACTCATGACATAAGAAGACTTGAATAAAGTGCACAGGCGTTATGGATCACTTTCATGGCACTTTTATGGTGCTTTTGCATACTTTTTGAGGCTTGAAATCTCCAGACTCCATTCATTATAATTGCATGAAAAAGATTTTCTTTGTGTTCCACGGCAGAAACTAATTCATATGGGTTTAGAATGACATGAGGGTGAGTAAATATTCATTTTGGGATGAATTATTCCTTTAATGAAGAAGCAGTGTTTAGCCTATCTATCCAAAAATACATAATTCTTACAAAATTAATATTGAAAGAAATATGTATCATTTTGATGGATAGTCAAAAACAAAAGCTTTAATGTCATTTACAGCAGATTATTCCCTCAGTGGCATGATTGTATCAAACATGGGTGTCTAATGTCTATTTAAATACAATATTATGCAGAGGTGATTATCGTTTCTTTCATAAAGATGTCGTTTAAAGGGATTATTGCCCTAACAGAGATAAATAAAGACAGCTCAGGGAAGAGTAGTGAGGGGCAGAGCTCAGGCTGAGAGCTTTTCACTCTACATAATCTCACACATATAAAAAAGGTTATTGTGTTGTTTACGAGCATGCAGCTTTTATTCATTACATTTAATTACGCCCATTACACCACAATACTGGGTGTGTCTGCATTGCTTTTTTGACAGTCTCTCTCTCTGTGTCTGAGTACCATTGATGGGTTTCTCATAGTTACCATAATATCCTGCCGACATAAGAGCTCTTGACACAATATTACACAACTGAACACACTAACAAAACCACAGATCTGTGTTACTTTTATATGCAAATAGTGAGCTTTGGATCTCTGTTAGGTCAGTGCGTCTTTATTGAGGCACATATTTTAGATGGCGTATATATGTCAGCAGAGGCTTTCAAAGATTTAACGCCTAAGATAAAGCACTGTAAGATGGGTGGGACAGCTTCAGACCAGTGAGTTGCAGTTGTCTGTAAGGGACAGCAGGAAAAACCAAAGCTAAATCCAAATAATAAAATACAACTAACGATAATCATGCATAATTTAAGTGACAGGTCACCCAAAAATAAATATTCTGTCATAATTTGCAGTACTCATCCTCGTGTCATTTCAAACTTGTATAAATGCAAAGTTCTGTCATGAAACTCTAGATGGCGCAGGTCCTTAACTGAATGGGCAATCTGTAGCCAATGAGCTCACATGCTCAACCTTCAAATACTTGGTTAGCATTTGTTGTAGCAGTTGCAGTGCACTTTCAGAAACCCTCCAGCTTCCCCAGCTCCACCTGTATAGATCTGCTACTGGTAATTCATGCATGCTATAATGTACAGCAGCAGCATGTCTTATTTGCTGACAACGTGTTGTGTATGTATTGACAGTAGTAGCAAGCCGTACTTGCTCTGCAGCAGCAGCATAGCAGATCTATTCCGCCAAGACCAAACATATCAATATTGTAATTATCCATGCATGCTAAACACTCTGAGAGTTGTCATGATAGAACTGTCTTTCGTCTTCAGGACACAAATGAAAATATTCGGTCAAAATTTTTTCCATAAAATTAAAGTCAATGGGGTCAATGTGGCTGGCTGGCATGTCCAATTGTTTTCAAAGGGAGCGCCGCATTTTTAGAACGCTATGAGCGTAACGAGGCACTGAGCGAGTATTTCACGCTCAAGCACTGAGCGTTCTGCGTTTTTTCTGGTCGAGAGTTGAAGAATGTTCAGCTTTGGCGCTCATCACGCTCATCACTATCACTTTTCACCCAGCCATCCAATCACAGTAGAGGAGGGGAGGGACAACTACAACACTGACCAACCGCCACATTCTGCTTGTACTGTACAACGTCAACAGATAAGCATAATAATGGAATAAAATAATTTAAAACACGAGCAAATACTTTACCTTGTATCAGCAATTTTATATAGAATCAATACAGAAACAAACTATCTGTGAAACTTCTGCGGATATTCCGTATCATAACAAGCAAAGAGTCTCAACTGAAAAAAACGCTGCCCTGCTAAAACGCTCTCAACCGCCCACAGTGAGACGTTTTCAGCAGAGCGCCTAGCGTTTTCAGCTGGATAAAAACAATTTGGTGGACACGTGACCTAAAGGCAAAACATTGAAACATTCTGTGATGAAACATTCTTTAAAATATTTTCTTTAAAATAAAAAGTCATAGAACGAAAGAAAGTGGTTTAAAATGACAAAGGGATGATGGCAGATTTGTAATTTTTGGGTGAACTATCCTATTAGGCTTGTCAACTTTTAAAAAGAAAGAAACATTTTTCATATCTTACATTGTACAAGTTTAAGTGTTACTTAACCCAGAGTTCAAATCACTGTATCAGTTATCCTTTTCAGCTTCAGTCTTATACAGTTCTTAGTCATTTGCATACATTTTAATGTATTAAACCTTTTTGTTGTACTGTGTTGGGTTGTCAGAAAAGGAAAGAGAAAAAAAGAGAACTATAAGTTTATACATCACCAGGGCAAGACCAATTTTTGGCAAATTGGTGGCTTATTTGTATGATCTCACCTTTTTCTTGAATTGTTATGTTTAGGGATGAGGTTAGGGGTGCACCTTCATACTTGTTTTTTTTTACAATCTACATTGTACAAATTCAGACAAAATCGCCACCTTGTTATGTTGGTTACGTTTTCCTGTGAGATTGGGTTGGCAAGACTAAGATGCAGTTCAGTGCTGTGACCCATCCACCCACACACCGGTTTTCAGTTTACTGGTTAAACGGCCAGCTTTAGTCAAGTTCTGACTGTTGTTTTGGGCAGAGTAATCTTTCCCCATCTACATCTGCAGTGGAGCAGAGCCTATAGGGAGATTTATGGCCAAATACAGAAACACCTGGTGCTGAGGCTCAGGCTCCCTGCCATGCCCGTTTAGAGAGAATAAAGCCCATCAGCATCTTCAATATGACTCAGCACTTAAAAGATGAGCAGAGTTATGATGTTGTTGATACATGTGAAGGCAAAGAGTGTTGCTTACATACAGCATCATCCTAGGAACACTTCTGTCACACAGCAAGGGTCCAGTTAACATAGTTAGTCCAGTTATTCTGCTGAGACCCTGTATTGTCTATGTCTTACAGTCACCCACATTCCTTTGAATGACCATCTGATACATATTTGACACAAATGACAAGAAATAGGTGAAATCACCAGTTCCAGTCTGATTATATATTCTGATTTGTTTTCAGAGGTATCTTGTAAAAAATTGTAATTGATACTTATTAGTTTTAGGAGTACAGAAATTCACCACAAAGTCTACAGATGTCACAGGGTCCTATTTTAATGATCTGAGCGCATGGTCTGAAGCGCATGATGCAGGCGCACTTAGCACGTGTCCAAATCCACTTTTGCTAGTTTAACAATGGAAAAACCAGTCGGTGCACCAGGCGCATGGTCCAAAACTGTTGTACCTAGTCTTTTAATGAGTCATGGGTGTGTTTTGGGCGTAACGGGCAATAAACCAATCAGAGTCTCATCTCCCGTTCCCTTTAAAAGCCAGTTGTACTTGCACCATGACGGAATTTGTGAGCGGAAAGACTGAACTCTTCTTCAGAGAGGAATCGTTTTATTTTTTATATTTCAAACTGATTGTGTGCTGCTGCATGTGCCCTGTGTGTGTAATAATCAGAGTGTACACACGTTGTGCACCTGCCTATAGGCGCACATTATTTACACATCCTTTAAATAACACAAAATATTGCGCTATTGACTTTAGTGGCGCTGGACGTGAAAATTATAACTGCATTGGGCTGAAACGAAACTAGCAAAAAATACTTGTATCATGCCTGGTGTCGCATTGCACCGGGTGTATGATAGGGCCCACAGAGTCACTAGGCTCTCTCACCACCATGCAACAATCCCAATTACCTGAATTCTGAACACCTGTGCAAAATCAGCACACCCTCATCAGTTCCAGCATAAAAGCACATATCTCAGCTCAGTCTTTGGCTGGCCTCAATTTGGATACAGACGCTCTCCAGTATTCCAGTGAGTTAATTCGAGTTCCTCTGAATAATCTCTGATGAACCTGCTGTTCTGCCACTCCTGCGTTACCATCCTGAGTTCAATTCACCAGTCAGCTGCTGAGGTGTGTGTATCCCAACCATCTCTTCCTCTACCTCTGTAAGACAATTTCAGTTTTATCCATCCATCTGCACTTTGCTCCAGTCCATCTATCATTCCCTGCACCTGCTTGTGTTTACCCTGCTGTGTGACCAAATAAAGTGTTGGATTTGAATTTACCTTCTTGTCCTGTATGTATATCCTGACAGAAGGCTAGACAAACAAAGAGGAATCCAACCGATCCTGGTCCATTCAAGGAATCAGCTGACGCGATGAGAAGAGAACTTGCTGGTCACACAGTAACACTAGTCACCATTGTCCGCTCCATCCAACACTGTCACCGATCATTGTTGCCAGTCCCATGGTCAATCCAGCATCCTACTTTGGCTTGATGGAGGATTGCAATGGCTTTCTATTGCAGTGTTCGCTGGTGCTTGAAATGCAGCCACATCCATTCCCCACAGAATGTTCTAAAATCTCATATATTATTTCTCTATTAACACTTTGCAGCGGGCTGAAACCATGTGGCATCAGTCCGGTCCAGTTATGCAGTCAATAAACCGCTTTGTGGCTCACTTCAGCAAGGTATGTGGACGTCCCATAGGAGATTCATCTATCTGTGACCAGTTATATCACATCTGTCAAGGGAAAAGTTCAGTTTTGAAATATGGCCTGAGATTTCAACACTCGCTACCTCCAGTGGATGGAAGAGCGAGCCCTGCTGACTACCTACCATCAGGTTCTAAAGCCTTCATTGTGTCTGCAACTGGCCATATATGACGACTTCATGGGTCTTGAGAAATTCATCCAACAGTCCATAAGTATGTCACAATGCATTGCAAAGCTGCCTTGAAGAAACATCTGCCTTACAATCCTCCACTGCTCTCCACCGCATACCAGATCGACCTGACTTCTCAAAACCAGAGTCAGAGGCAATGCGAATAGTAAACAACACCCTCCACACAGATCCTGGGACTGCGCCATTGACCTGGTACCGGGTGAGTCAGTGCCCTGTGAAAAGATCTATTTACTTTCCATTCCCGAACAGAAGGCCATGGAGAAGTACATTGAGGAGGCACTCAAGCAGGGTTATATCCGCCCTTCAACCTCTCTTAGAGGAGTGGAGGCACTGGTTGGAAGGAGCCTGACACCCCTTCACAGTACTAACAGATCACAATAATTAAGTATCTCCATGAATCTAGGAGACTGAATCCCAGACAGGCCTGACAGGCTCTTCACCAGGTTCAACTTTACAATCTCTTATCTTCCTGGAACCAGGAATGTGAGGGTGGATGCTCTCTCCCGACTCCATGGCCCCGATGAGACTCCCGAACAACCTGAACCAGTGCTTCCCTCCTCTCTCATTGTCAGTCCCATCCAAAGGACATCAAAGAACAGATTGCTGATCCTCTGATCCAGCTCCGCTGGGCTGCCCAGCCAGACACATCTACATTCCCAAAACTCTCCGATTACCACTCATGCATTCTGATCATGACACTCTTGCTAGTTGTGTTTAAGCTTCTGTGTGAACAAATAAAGTGTTGGATCTTAACTTAAATTTAAGTGTGTGTGCGTGCTGACAACAGACATTACCTGCTAATTTTAAATTTGTCTTTGCAGGTTTTTATATCTACCCTTCAACCTCTCCTGCCGTGTCTAGCATCTTCGTCGCCAAGAAGGACGGAGGCTTGAGGCCCTGTATAGACGATTGGGCACTAAATAAGATCACGGTGAAATTCCGCTATCCACTTCCCCTTGTCCCAACGGCACTGGAACAATTCTGCAGTGCTTCTATCTTCACCAAATTGGACCTCTGAAGCACTTACGACGTCATCCGGATACGTGAGAGGGACGAGTGGAAGACAACATTTGTGACCTGCTGGGCACTATGAATACTGTCATGCCATATGGCCCTGTCAACACCCCCTCCGTATTCCAGGACATCATGATCCTGAAAAACCCTTTGTAGTAGAGGTTCCACCTCAGGAGTGGGTGCAGTTTTGTCACAGTGGCAGGAGAAAACATCCAAACTTCCATGCGCTTCTTCTCCAAGAAACTCAGCCCAGCAGAACAGAATTATGACACTGGCAACAGCGAGCTACTTGCCATCAAGCTCGCCCTAGAGGAGTGGAGGCACTGGCTGGAAGGAGCTAGATGGCCCACAAAAATTAAGTATCTCCATGAATCTAGGCGAGGAGGGGTGGGGGTTGTTTACCCTGCTATGTGACCAAATAAACTGTTGGATTTGAACTTGCCTTGTCCAGTGTGTGTCTATCCCGAAAACAGACATTTCCTGCTAAGTGGTAAATAAAATGAGTCCTCTAAAGTAAATTTGTGTCTTTGCAGAGTTTTCATTTCATGTGAGACCTGCTCACTTTTAGTCTAGAACTACAACAACTTATTTACAGAGTGCACACAATGCCTCTGCACTTACTGTCGAGTTCTCCCAACATGGAGACAGGAAAGCTGTCAGTCAGTAAATGGGGAAACCTTGCATTACTTTGAAAAAGTTTGAAGAATTTTGTTGGAAATTTAAAAGTAATGTTACTTTTAAATCTGACTATGTAACTTTTTATAGTGATTACAATAACTGGGTTATAATTAGATAATAACCCTCAATATACCCTTAAACTTAACTTTAACCCTTGTAGTTGCCTTATATTCCCCAGTAAGTGCACATACTGTTTAATAAAGTGCAGCCAACTCTTTTTAACTCTTCCCGTTTTCATAGAGAACTGCTTTTGTCATTGCCCAAGATTAGCCAGATCGTGTTTTCTGATTGTGTTGCTGTTACCTGCGGGGTGTTTGATTTGCAGAAACACTCACATGACCACTGTAACAGCAGTGAATCAAAGAGCCATTCATAACGAAGATGTGTTAAACAGAGCAGGATTAACTTCAGCATTTACCAACCTAATACTGGGATTAGAAAGCTTAGACAAGAAACACACCCAAGGGTGTCCTGATCCTGGACTCTTTCAGATGGTTTTGTTTTGTATTCTCTGAGTCATATTTGTAGGCACACACTTATACTGAGCTGAAAAGAACTGGGACTTGTGTGTGTGTGTTGCTTTGACCATGTCCGGAGTGTTATTGACATTTGTACCCTTTGACCAGCATGCTTGGTGTACAGCCGTGAGGTCAAAGTCATTCACTTCAAGACCCACACACACATCCACATTCCATTAGAGGTGACAGACAGTTGGCCTATCAGGAATCAAAAGCTGCTAAAGCTCACTAAATCCGAGTGCTGTGAGTTGGCGTAGTCCTCACATTTTACACTGAGGAGGAGGCTGTCAATCAAACGCACAGGTGTGTGTTTGTGTGTGTGTATTCAGAGACTGGGTACACAAAATCAACACGGATGTAAATAAAAGGCCATTCTTATAGTCGAAAAGAGGAAACGTTCAAACAGTTGGATGGTGTTATATAAATAGTCTTTAATAAAGTGCACAGGCAACGTTTGTGCAGCTGCTAAAGCTTAGGAGTGATGAACAGGTTTTGCTCCTGTAATGCAACTGCACTGTTCTTATGTCCTTGTGAAAATTGTAATGCTCCTTTTTTCTGCATGAGGATGATGACTGTTGTTATTGTTAGTTATTAAGTCTATGAAATAATATTAACAGATGCAACTTCTGATTTTAATAATGTATTGGTGAATAATTAAATTAACATAAACTAAGATTTATTCATTAACCATTTCAGTCGTATTGCACTGTAAAAAATAAAATAAAATAAATAAATTTAAAAAGTAAATTAACTGGTTGCCTTAAAATGTTGAGTTCATTGAAATTAAAAATGTGAGTTAATACAATGAACATTTTTGAGAATTGACATCACCCTTTATTCAAATAGTATTAAAAGATTTTGTAAGCATTTTGCGTAATTGTGTTTTATTTGTTATAATGCAGTGAAACATGCCACACTGTGCTATTTTCATGATTTATCACAATTTTTTTTTATTGTTTATGTGGTTCAGATACAATCATATTTTGGGTTTTCTATTTATTAAACCCATTTCCTTCATTGTATTAACTCAAATTTTTAATTTCAATGAACTCAACATTTTAAGGCAACCAGGTTACTTACTTTTTTAAGTTAAACCAACTATATTTTTTTTACAGTGTGGTGATTCTATGGGCCATCTCCAAACTTGGGCCATCCTCATGGCTGGGCTCAACATCGCCAGAAGTCATGGAGAAGCCCTGACATGATATTAGCCCAAACTACAGCCAGTGTTGGTTGGCAAGTGGTTTTCCTACGGAATTGGGCTACTTTACTTACAGTGTTGTCATGGGTTGAAGCAACCCACGCCTAGAAGGCGATGTTACCCCACGGAATGCAATTTTTACTCTTGTGTTTTTTGCCAACAACCCAGGTGTTCAAATACTATTGGGTAAATTGGCAGTGGGAGGGCTCACACAGACATTTAAAAAAAAAAAATGACATTCTGACACAGAATTCAAAGAAAAATAACTGGCTGAATCATTGTTTTTCAGAGAAATGGATCAGCTTAGCATGTTTTCTAAATATCTGCAAACATATTATGGTATTTTTATGCTTTATACAGTCAAAATAAATTACATACAGCATCTTTAACAAGCTTCCCGAGCTTCAGACACAGACAACACACCCACTGGCCAAAGGTTGCAGCCCAAAAATCCAAAGCACAGCAATAGATTAATAACAAAAAAAAAACATACTATGGACAATGTCTCTGTAGACACAAACACCACCACACACTTCTAGTGGATCATAAGTAATGACTGAGAGGGATTATTTTTGTATGTGTCTATACTTTATAAAAATCCTGCATAGTGCACCTTTGATGACCCAAAAGATGAAATTCTCTTTTCATTTACTCACTGTGGTGAGGTTGGCGAGCGAGAGACGTGGGAGGAGCGAGCGAGACCGGTGCGTGATTAAGAATGAGCGTCACCTGCGAGGGTCTCGAGTCCTCTCATGAGGGAGCTCAGAGGCATATAAGGACGAGCGACACCAGTGAAGGACAAGAGAGGACCAGGCCTGGACTTTTACGTTGTGGCTTTTCCGTCCGTGAGGGGCTGCCCACGTTACTTTCGTTTTGTTTATTTATTTATTAAAGTCTTTGTTAACGTTCGCCGGTTCCTGCCTCCTTCTTTCCATATCTACAAACTGTGTTACATTGGTGCCGAAACCCGGGAGGAAGGAGGGACATGCTGTCGAAGAGCCCTTGCTGCTGAGGGGGGTCAAGGTGCTGAGGAGGTCGGGCAGTGCAGTAATGAGAAAACCGCGAGTGGCTGCCTGAGGCGATGGTGCTGGAGCGAGTGATTAGTGTACCCCCCAGCCTGCGATGGACGATAGGGGTATGTGGCGAGGTTGGCGAGCGAGAGACTTGGGAGGAGCGAGACTGGTGCGTGATTGAGAATAGGTCTCGAGTCCTCTCATGAGGGAGTTTGGAGACATATAAGGACAAGCGACACCAGTGAAGGATGAGAGAGGACCAGGCCTGGACTTTTACTTTATGTTTATGTTTTATTATGTGTGTGTATGGCAGCTGTCCGTGAAGTCTTTGTTAACGTTCGCCAG